>QUSF01000018.1:980033-1089341 GCA_003676055.1 Chloebia gouldiae | reverse complement strand
ACACCAAATTAGAAAAAAAAAAAAAAACAAACAGAAACACCAAACAGAAAAAAAACCCAACAGCTGAATTTTGTCTGTAAAACAAAATGTCATAAAAGACACCAGCCACTCACACTGGAAATTTGTAAAGAAATGTATAAAGAAGTCTATCTGTTTATTTACACATTGAAAAATTCTTTTAATTTACACATTGAAAAAGCCCTAAGTCGACAGATTGGATTCCTTTTCACTTTCAAGATCCTGAGCTAATCCTTTCTTGAGAGGTAAAAGAGGAATTAGCATCAAAGCAACTTTCTGCAGTAAGTAGGGAGAGTTTTTTTTTGTTTGTTTGTTTTTGACAGATTTAGATTTATTATAATATTCCAGAATGCAGAGCTCTGTACTAAGATTTTTCTAACTTGGCAAATTTCATGTGAACCAAATTTGTAGACCTGGAAACTGAGGATATTTTGTATAGAGTACAATGTATGGAGAACATGTGCAGTACCAGCAATCCTGTAATAACAGCAAAATCACAGACAATAGGTCTTCCTCTCTGAATTTATGCTCCAGAGGTTCTTTATAAACATGGAATCTCAGACCACTACAAGGAGTGGAGTGAGGATCAACCAAAGGTGTGCTATTTAAATTGATTTAGAGGATAACATGCACAAGAAATGGCCATGTAATCCAATCAGGAATATTGTAAGGACAGATATGGCAAAAAATTTAGAGAATTTAGATTCTACCTTCAGAAAGAAAGGTCATCCACTTCCCTATAGAAGGGACTAGAAAGGATTTCCTTTAGAAAGGAAAACATTCAGGTACTGTGTGACCTCTTTTTATTGGTGATAAATAACATCACTATCTATAGTGATAGAGAGAAAAGCTAAAGCAAAACTGAATGGCCTGACCAAAGAAATTCCCTCTGACAGGCCACGCCAAAAGCAACCTCAACCAAATTCTGAACAGAATTTGAAGTGCAGTGCAATAAAGGAGTCTACGTCTGCCTCTGAGGAGGAAAAAGAGGAAAAAAATATTTATGGTACACGCTGCAGAAATGAGAGTTTGGATGCAGAGATTGCATTGTGAATATCCAAGCAGGACAAGAATCCAGCTGGACCCCTGCTTAGTTTTCAGCTGGTACCAACAATTTTCACCTTCTCAAGATTAACTGGTTCAGCTAAGGTAACTTTCTGTGAAATGGTACAATAGGATTTTTCTCTTTATTTATATTTTTAAATTTTACTTTCTTTTCTATTTTTTTTCATCTTGCAGTGATGCTAATTAATCTTGTCATCAACTCTTATTCATGACACATCTTCACAGACAACTTACCCAAAGTTAATTTTTAACATAATATTCATGTGTTCATAATTCAAAATTCCCATATTCCAATGTAGTTTTAAGGCAGCTATAAGCAGTAAGAAGATTAATGCTGAATATTCAGATGTGGGTAAAAGGAGGACATCACTCTATGAACAGACTCATCTCTAATCATTTACAGAACAAGTGTTAAGGGTTTTTTTTGTGTGTGTTTTTTTGGTTTTGTGTATATCTCTCTGAAGTCCATGAAAAACCCATTGGCTCCAACAAACTTAGATGCATGTAAAGGCAGAACTTGGCACCTTAGCTCACAAATGTCACTGGCAGCCCCTCTGAGCCCAATGACATCTATCAGCAGTTTCACATGGCACAAGCTGCAGTCGTCTGGAGCCTGTTGCAGAGGTTAAAAAGAATCATATTTCTAAAACTCACTCTTCTGCAGTGAGAAAATTACAGAAATTTACCTTTATCTCTTCCATTAGGAATTCACTCCCAGCTGGAAGTGCAGTCAGCATGTTTAGAGAGGCAATTTTACAGGGAAATATGAACTTCACCTGCTGGAGTGGATTCAGTCAGGCAGGGACCAGAGCTGCTCTAAGGGACTCAAGAACATCCCCTGAGGATGTGTGGAGTCCCTGGGTCAGTCTCAAGACACCATTCAGAAGCTGCACAATATTTAGTTCAAAAGTCATTGTGAAAAAGAGAAGAAAAGGGGTGGACTAAACCTGTGTCCTTAATTTAGGACAGAGCATTAGCTTTTGGGTAAAAATGTCATGGCTCTACTTCTGTACAGAGCATTGGGCATTCAGGCATTGGTGCTCTCAGTTAAAGTGAATTACCACTTTAAAAATAAACCATGGCACACAGCAATGAGACACAGACTATGCGATATAAGTGGCTTAATTTTGATCTTGTCTGGTTTCAGAATTATGAACAAGTATCCTGGTTAGCTGTAAATGTAATTTTTTGCCCCAAAGTGGAAAAGACTTTTATATCTGTTCAATGCAACACAAACCTGGATGCCCCAAATAATTTATCTTCTTACTGGCTTCAAACTCCCCAGAGATTTCAGCAAAAAAGAGATAAACTACTAAAAAGAAATCCATAAAGAAATTTCTGATAGCATCAAATTCGGCAGCAGCATTTATATTTGAAACTGATCTGATAAGAGGAAAAAAGGGAAACACCTGTAGCAGCTGAATTAAAGCTCTGAGGAGTTAAGAAAATTAGAATGGAAAGAAGATGGCACTATTGAAGCTGAACTCAAAGCTGGTTGAAAATATCTAATCTGCAACACAGTCTGGCTTAGTTTTCTGATAACTCAGGACAGGACTCTTCAGCAATAAGTGCAGACAGAAGCCAGGTAGGAACTGGAAATATCAGTGAGAACCTCACAAAGGAAAGCTCCAGCTGAGTTCATGGCTCTGTGGATCAGGGAAGTCAGTAAAGGTGGTGGCACACTATCCCTTGATACCCCAGGAAAAACTATTTTCTGCATTAGATATTGGAGAAATTGTATTGAAAATAATAAAATTCTTTAGCCACGTATTTAAAATATCTTGCATGCCTGGATCCTTCTGACAATTTCAAATATATTTTGTTTTCATATAAAACTTCATTTCATGACAAGAAAATTCTCCCCTATACCCTTCTGTTCTCCCAAAATTATGGAAACAAATATAAATTGAAATAAGTGATTTTAATTCTGCAAGACTTTTCATTCTCTCCATACACAATAACAAGTTTTAATTCATATTCAGTACTTCTGATGTGATTTAAAAAAAAGCAAAGCAAACCAAAAGATTTCATGTCTGTCATATCTTCTGGAGTCTTTCTTTGTAACACTACTCATTATTGCTCAAGTCAGTGTAAGGAACAGATAATACGTGTTTTGTTCTTTTGACAACTATTTCATTGAAAGCATGGATATGTAGGCCTGTGTAGACACATGATTTAAGGAAGCAGTTTTTAAATCAAATCTCCTTTTAAAAAGCTTGATTGACATGGCAGCATGCCATGTGACTGTTTTGCAAATTATAACTTGTACCTAACAGGAAGAAAAGAGTAGAAATAGTTTGTGTTTTCTTTGAGGCATGCCACATTGGGCAAGAGTTTCCTTCTTTGAAGAGATTTGTTGCAAATACCAGGGGTAGGACAACTATTTGGAAAAATTGAATGTAACATATCACTTGTAAGATCCAGAGTGTTTTCTGCTCTCCCTTGAGGAGTGGCTGCACTTGGTCCTCACTCAGCTTCCAGTGAACGTAGCAACACCAGCTCGTGTTCTCTGGGGCAGGATCTGGAGGGTTCTGGAGTAAAACACCAAAGATTCCCAGCTACATCCGTGGGACCACCAAGCTTCTCTGTGTGACAGCCAAAACTCTCTCTGGTTGCAGAATGGGTGGAAGGGTTTCCTCAAAATGTGGCTTTGCCATTAGTTTTCCAAAGTTATTTTCTTGTTACTTGGTACCTATAATAACCCTACAATATATTTTTCAGATTTTAACCCCTGAAGGTAAAAAAGCAAAAGGTCAAATAAAGAGATTTACAAAGGAGTGAGGCATCCCAGATGTCAGCTTGGCCAGAAGAATTGGAACAAGAACAGTTTTATTGCTCTGGTAATGGTATCATACTCTTCCAGTAGAGCAGTTGATTTTTCAGACCACTAAACCCTTCCCATATTCAGAAGAGACTGCCCCACACCTGCCTCCCTCCTTTCAGGGAATTTTAGAGAGTGTTAAGGTCCTTTAATCTTGCCAAACTCGGAAATTTCCCTGATATTTACAGCATTTACCATTATCTGTGACAAGGGATCGTGGAGAAAGAGATTCTGTACATTTTGACTTGTGCACTAGATTTAGGAAAGGGATTTTTCCACATCACAACCACTCCCAAAACAAGATTGAAAATCAACCCAATTATATCATAAACCTGCAGAGAATCAGTCACACAAAGTCAAGGCTATGCCTAATTAAAGGCTTTTACTTGTGCTTTTAATGCCCCTGTGTCAGACTCAATCATGAATACCTTAATAACCAGTTATTTTCTTCCAGCTGACACCTACAGAAGAAAATAGAAACAGAAATGTAGAGAGTTACAATCTACACAGAGGAACATCACTCAGGAGGACAGGAGAGTTGCACTATTCAACCAGGTGATGTAACAGGGCTGATGCTACCAGAACCAAAGATACGTGGCTGATTTGAATTCATATTTTATGTTCTTTTCCTGATTCTCTGTATGTAAACAGCCAAGTTCATAGTAGCAACTTCTAGACTGAACCAGAAATTATCTGAATTATTTAGTTATATAACTAAATAAATTTTAAAGAGCTTTGATTGTTTAGTTAAGGTTTTCACCATGGAAAACTAGGACTTCTACTATCATGATTATGTTTATTTTTCTACAATTAATTCAACATATGTTTTACTGTAGAGTGGTTCAATAGCAGCTGTTGCTTGCTGCAACTCAGGTTTGTAGCCAGATGCCTTTAAACTATTTCTCTTCATTAAAGGTATCTTAGGTATTCACATTTACAGGTGTCACTGCTTGTACTATAATTTACTTCCTTTTAAATCTAGGCTGTTAAAACCTTTTTCAGACAGGCAATCCACAATACTACAAAAAAATTCCTGCTTTAAATTTTTTCCCCCACATCTAATTTAGAGACAAATAAGTTTACAACTCACTCCAGGGTTTATTTTTTTTTTTTTATAGTAGCCGCCCTATAAGCAGCTTTATTGCTGTGTGGATCCCTAACCATTACACTGCTGTTAATTAGAAGAGCCCAGGTTTATGTCTGAGTGCAGCAGTGAGTGGTAAACATAAACTCAACCACTCTTTGTTGCCCAGTTTAATGATGGCTAATCTGTGTTCACCTGGATTCCTTTCCATGCCACAATCAAAGTTTTCACAAGGAAATGCTTTACAGATTTCTCTTACCTGGAAATTAGGCAAATTGCCTGAAACTTTTGTGTATATGTCATAGCATGTAAAAATGCCTTAACAGCTCCATTTAAGCAGAAAAGTAAATATATATTTCCTATTGGAATTGAAACACAAATTGATTTTAGCAGTTTATCAAAACTGGTATTTACCAGAACTCTCTTCTTACCCAAATATCTTAAAAAAATTAGAATTATTAATGTTCTTCAGGTATTTTGGCTGATATCTAGAGATGGGGCTGGAGGCTCACAATATTTGCCACAAGTATTTGAGAACATTCTTGCTTAAAACACTTTTAAGCCCCAGTCTCCAAAATAAGCAGCAGTGACTTTTTAAGCTTTTCATTTTTAAAACCATCCAGATACATCTTTAGAAGAAAAAAAAAAGCAAAACTTCTTCACCTGCCACTCATACAAGGCTCTTACACTTTAATGTTCTCTAACAATTCTCACCCTGGTTATATTCTATTTTCTTCAGACACTGAAAGCTTCCATCCTCTCATTCCCAGCTGGATTCCCTAAGCACAGCTGCACATCCTCTCCCCTCCCAGACCCTTTTCCCCGTGGTGGTTCTGCCTCCTGCCCGTGCCCCTCTGCCCATGGCTCCTGTGCCCTGGGTCCTCCCTCAGTCCATCTCCAGAAACATTTTCAAACAATTTCAATTTTCAAAGTAGCCCTGGAACTAACAACACGTGATTCCCAAGGGGTTTGTCTCTCATGGCTGAATGAACTTTAAACTGAATTTACTATGGTTGAAGTCTGAGTCTACCCCTTATGAGACACTAGAAATTCTACCCAGAGAGAAACACCACCTGAGTGGAATTTAGATAAATAGAAAGGACACAGTTCTGATCTTTTAGAATAAAACATAGACAGCACACTGCAATTTCTTAATTAATATAAAGCATTTAATATGCTTATATATCACAAATAATTTCAAGTGCATGATAAATAAGCCCAGTAAAGTTTAAGCAAAGAGAACAGTGAGACTTTGGAAAATATTTGTCTATTTCTCCTAACTAAATAACACTGTTGAAGACTTGAGTTCAAAATATATTTGAGCAAAAATGCATGAAAGTGAGGCATAAAAATCAGTCTTAAAATATACAAAATATTGATTTAACAATAGTAAGGAGATTTTTTTTCCTTTTTAAGTGTCAGGTCAGTTACCTTTTTTGCTGAAAAACAAAAAAGGCATTTTTCTGTTAATGAAGATCATGTTCTTAAAATGGCAAGTAAATGGGTTTTAAAAGTGTCAAATATGTTTTGCCTTACTTGTCAAGGGTATAAATATTCTGCCTGGGAATTATGAAACCAAGAAGTCAGAGTTTTCCAGAAGAAATATAATGCAGGGAATTTATCAGCTCCCACAGGAAATCAGTCATAATATTACTTGCATTTTTCTTGTGTACGTTAATAATCATTTGTGTTAAAACATATACTTTGTAATTCATGAGATTTGGACATTGAAGACATTCTGAAATTGGACACACCATTTTAGAAACTCATAAATATACATGACTTAAAAAGCCATAAATAGCAATATGTCAATCCAGCTAAGAAATGTGCTAGTTTTGTGTTTTTATAATCATGCATTGAAATAAGATAAGCCAGCTACTGGTGGCTGATGGAAAATGGGATATAGAGACACACACCCTTGAGTACCAGAGATGATGGCTAATGTGCAATGTCAACCAGTGGTCTGATTCATTGCCTCTTAAAATCAGAATAATAATCCAGGTTCTATATAAAGGTTCAAATTTGGTCTTCTGTGATGGTTTGTTTTTTTTTTCAGGGGAAGAAAAGGCACAGATGGAAAAAGCAGGGTTTAGAGTATTATTCTTTTGAATCTCTTCCTGATGAGACACAGCACTAGAGTTTGTAGCAAAATTATTTTTGCCTCTTGTGCAAAAGTGTTGAAGTTAGAAGTAGAACCATGTAAAGATCTTGAAAGAATCCTGCACTAAGGTATGTTCTGAGGTGTCTGACACTGAGGTCGTGCATCCAGCATGCTGGAAAGCTTCAGTTCCAGACTTTCCTCTAAATTAGGGAAAGCAGGAAGCTGTGCTACACCTCCCGTGTTAGGTCAGAGCCCTGACCTCGTGTCCTGGCTTCCTGCGAGGAGGATGGGCTCTGCTGCCTTTTTCACTGTGCCCCACTGTGCAACTTCTCATAAAACTAATATACTGCCACAAGAGCTTTCCAGTTTAAATGGATCTTTGCTTTTAGATGAAAAGCCACACAGGATTAAAAAAGAAAGAAAAAAAAAAGGAACACCATGTTGTTCTAACAAACAGGAGATGCTGTCTATTGCTCAGGCTTTACAATGCCTGACTTATATGTGGGCTGGAAAAATGAACACCTGGAGCATTTTACTGTTTCCATATTTCACAGGGAAAGAGAAGTTTATTCTCCACAGCAGCAGCATCTTCTACTCCATTTAGACTGCAGTTAAGGCAGGGGGGGAAAGGCAAATGTTGCAGACAGACAAGAAAGAACTCCTTCTATTCTGGTTCTGTCACAGTACAGGAAACAGAAAGAAAGATTTCCACCCCCACTGCTGCACACAGGTCAGCCCAGTAAGTGCACAGCATGGTGTGAGAGCTGGAAACCTGCCCAGGGACAGTGCTGGGGAAGGGAGGGGGGCACTGAGGAGGGGCAGGTGGGTGACACTTGGGGTGCTCCCTGCAGTCAGAGGCTCCTGTGGGCACAGCCAGCCTGGCGGATTTGAGCCTGGCCACTGCTGAGCTGTGCCACGATGCTGGGAGCCACTTTGGCCAATGCCTCCTCCAGCAGTGCTCCCCAAAGCCTTGGGAAGGAGAATTTCAGTGGGGCCCAGGCTTCTTGTAGCTCTGTGCTGCAAACCAGCCTGGGGGTGCTTTTCCCAAATGGCTAAAGCAACAGGGATATCACATTTACCATTCTGGGAAAGTGCTCCATGCTTTCCTGAGGATCTGAGATTGAGTGTCTTGATATCTAAACAGGACCTGCAGGCTGGCTGCCATTTCTGGAGTGTCACACAGGGAGGAAACACACAGCTGAATTTCTGAGACTTAGTTTGAGGAGAAAAAAAAGAATAACACAAGTGGAAGTAGTAGCAGGAACTGTGTTATCACATGGCATTTGGAAGTGAATCTTCAAATCAACAGCCTGACTAATGCATGAGTCATTGTTCATATTTAAAATAATTGCTTAAAAAAAAAAAAACTAAACCAAATAAACAGATCATGTGGAATTTTAGTAATACATGTATACAAGTTTTCTGAACAAGCTAAAAATCCTCTAATTTCTTAAGCCTTATAAACTAACTTTTGATAAAAAAGCAGACAATAAATTACCCATCTATGTAATTCAACCATTATTTTATAGCTTGTACCAAAACTTAGATCTTGGGTATAGATTTATGTTTTTGCTACTGCATCCTACTGTAACAACAAATCCCTCAGAAAAGACAGCTCATAGACTTCTGCAAACAGCCAGCTGAATTAAACCTTAGAAATCCTAACCTCAAAACTTAATTGATTACAAGAAAGATTAAAGCAGACATATTCCAACTCCAAGATTTATTGGCTACTGTACCAGCAATAGCTTTCTATCCCATAAAGGTCAATATAGACTTTTTATACTTGCAAACAGGAAATACAATATAATTGCACTTCAGAGCTAGATGGATGTCAGCAAAGAAAGGGCTATAAATGTGCATAGCTAGCAGAAAATACTATAGGTTCAAAAATTGAACAATGAATTGGAAGTATTACAGAAAAATTATCTGAGATCCATAAATTGTTTTGGATTTAGAGCAAGCACACTAATGGGTGAGAAATAACAACAGAGAATTAAAATTGCTTTGTTGTTCAGACACTGCTTAAAATAGCATCCATTTAAATATTAAAGAAAAGAATAATTTGTCATGTTATAAGTAGTTATGATGGCTTTTAGAAACCAGAGAAATGTTTAGAAGCTTTATGGTACCTGAACTTTCTAACAATGCTTTGACAATCAAAAAGTAACCTTAGCAGCTGAGAAAATTCTTTCTTAAAAAAACCTACCTGAAAGCAGTTTTACAGAAGCAGATTACTAAATTATTTTTTTTGCCAGTCTGTCATAGGTTCACAGTACTTTCATCTGCTTCCTGGGTCTTTGCAGTAAGTGAGTGCAGAAAATATCTGTACAAAATTCAAGAATTATTTGCTGTGTTTTGAATACATCAATGTGCACATGTATAAAACTCTGTCAGCAAGGTCAAGTTGGTTATTTAACAGAGTAGGAGCAGTAGAAGAGGAAAAAAACCCTTTAAGTGCCCATCTGACTGAAAGCACATTATTATGATAAGATGGATGGAATTTGAAGATGTCAGATTGTCTGAAACCACAAAAAAAAAAAAAAAGAAAAGAAAGGGGGCTGAGGGGTAAAGAGCAAAAAAAAAATGTAGAATCTAGTCTTTTAAAGCAGACATAGGGTGAAAGATTGATATGATCTCAGAGAATGATAGCAGAAGATGAAAATGTTTCAGAAAAGAGCAGACATGGCTACAGACATAGGTGGATGTCCCTAATCGAGAACAGTCACACTCAGGGACAGGAATGTTCTGTCCAAAGTACATTTTAATGATGAGAAAACTCATTCTGAAAATTGTATGCAAGTCTGTTTAAAGTGTTTCATCCATCTCCCTATTTCTCTTTAGCTAATTAATACAAAAAAATAGTCCATTTTCTATTTTCTTTTTTTTTTTGTGTTGTTTTTGTTTCATTTTATCTTCACATCTATATTCTTGCATTTTCTAGATGGCCTGCAAGAGACAAATTGTTAGCACCCATGGAAGTAGGGAGTCTATGGGACTGCAAGTCCTCCAGGGAACCTGTGCCAGGTCACAATTCTGTGCCAAAAATTTTAAGAGGATCCATGAGAAATGGAATTGTCTCACACAGAAAAAAAACCTGAAATTAAAGAACTTGAGTAGTCTGGACCCTAAAACTTGCGCATTCCTAAGTGTGCAGCTTCCATTCTACATTTTATTGCAATATTAGAGATGAGGGCGCAGTCTGAGCATGCCAACACTAAACCCAGGTGTTTCTGGGGGGATGTGAGCAGAGTGGCCTTGGTTTACATCAGGTGTTGCTGCAGAAGGGAGCAGGGGAACCTCACCCTTCACACGGAAATCCAGAGGTCACACTGGGGTGACCACAAATGTTTGTGTCCTCCTCAGGGCAGCCATGCAGGAAGGAGAAGAGCTTCTCCTGAACTCTGAGATTTTACTGCTCCTGCAGACCAAACCCAGTGTGACAAACCCTTCAGATATCACAGAAAGAGATTAAATTAGGAGCAGCTACTGAACAGACTGTTTTTTAAACTTTGTAAGACATTTAAATTCTAATGTATGGTATTTAGTGATCAGTTCTTAAAATTCATACATTCTTTTTCCCTGTACATTTTTTTTATTTTTAAAGACTTACTTTTGAGGATGGGAAACTTTCTTTTACTGTTTTCCAACTAAAGATTTTCCTTTCATTGCTGTTGCATACATGTGGTACAAAACCAAAGGTTATAAACACTGATTACATTATTTACAGTACCAGAATCCCCACAAAACCAATCCAGTCCCTGTCCAGAGGCATTATATGTTCAGAAAATGATAACAACCTAAAGATAAACAAGGCTTCCATAATGATTGCTAATGTTTTCTAAATTTGATTTACTCAGGCGTGCACTTCCTTGTTGGTAGTTTTCAGCTAAACTTCTCTCCTAGGACTGTGTCCACCAGGAAACTGAATGGCTCAGAAGAGGTGAATGATTCAGATGCATCATCAGGAACAACAAGATCCCAATGCATTTAGTCATATTTCACTGCCTCCTACAGAAGTAATTTAATTTATTTGCGATGCTCTCAATCCACATCTCCATCATTACCAAAAGAACTGAGGCTTGAAAATCACCCAAGTATCCATGGTATAGAAATACATTAAGACAGGTGGCTGTGCAAAGAGGTGTGGGGTGAGGTTTATTCCAGCCTGCTGTGACAACACACTCTTTTTTAGCAGCTCTCCTGTCTCCTTCTTTAGCCAATGAGTCTCTCTTCTGAGAGCAAGAAATGCCCTCTGGCACTGACTGTATATTGGGTTTGGATAGATTAAGTCACACGAGTTCCCCTTGGCCAAGATGCTGAATGTGTCACACCAGGCACAGGGCCTTTGGTACAATTCAGTACAGCAGGGTCCAGGTCCAAAGGCTTTAAATTATTGCACTCATTCTTAGGGACCAGAAATTGTGTGACTTGGGTAAACAAACCTCTCTATATTCCTGGAACTGAAGGCAATCAAATCTCATATTCTTTTGGGCAGTTTATTTGCTATTAGTGTCACAAACTGAGTATATTATCAAATATTCCTGTGGGACAAGAGGACTGGGCCTTTGCATATGCAGCACATGCTGCAGAACACTGCAAATTAACCTGGGAGCTCTGTTCTCTCCACTGCTCCAGGCTACACTGCAACTGAGAATCTTAAGGGGATTTGAGGGTCCCGAATAAAAGATTATTTCTCAGTTTAGAATAGGTTTTGCTGACTATCTGAATATGTTATTGTCAAAAGAATAATGATTTCCCCTATCTTTTTGGATTTTTTTCTTTTTAATGACTACAATAAATTACTTTGACATATACCTTAATTATAAAAAGCATTACCAAAGTGCATGGTGGCCCAGAAAATACAGCTCTTAAAATCACAAGTGACTCTAAGCACAGAAGGGTCTCAAAAATGCTGGAGGACAGGGCTATAATTCAAAACACTCTTGACAGACTGAGAAAATATTCCTGACAAAAAATAAGATGCCATTCAATAAAGAGAGCTGTAAAGTTTAACATTTGGGCAGGAAGAATAAATTGCTAAAAAATACTGGATAGGGAACAATTCACTAAGCAACAGTGATGTTAAAAGGAAAGTAGGAACTGGAGTAGCTCTCCAACCTCAAGGTTAAAGGAGGATTCATAAGTGGGCATATTCTCTATTGGATACAGGACAATGGCCTCTCCCACTCACAGAGCAGAGCATCAGCTGTGCTTCATACTGAAAGCTGCACTTCAAGAAAGATGAGAATAATGGTCCCCAGTGTAATTTTCTGACTCTTCAGCAGAGATATTTTTAAAAAAAAGAAGTCCAGAATGTGCATATTTTTCTACAAAATACCATTACTACCTGTATTTGAGAATATAAGAAATAATTCACCTTCTGAGTTGTTGTTTCACAGTTAATACACAGGTGATAAAAAAAAAATCTTTCACATCAGCTAGGAATTTGTGCTTTTAATAACACATAAACAACTGGTATTGCAGTACCCAGTCTATGCAGTAAAAAAAAAAAAAAAATAGAGATCATATATGTAAAAAATCTGATTTTTTTTATTATTTTTTTTTTCTGACCTGAAATGAAATGTTTAATTTCAGCTGGCCATTAGCTGAGTTGGCCAATCTCAGTCCCTCTGCTGCCCAGTGGGAAAGGCAAAGCCACGTGCCTCCTTGGCCAGGTTTCTGTTCCTCTTCCTTACTGTTGGCTCAAGCACACAAGAACTTGGGTTGGTCAGAAGCAAATGGTTTTCTGACAGAATTTTGCTAACATGGACTTTTCCTTTGCAGAAAGTTAAAGGAAAACCCATTTAGTTGTGAGAATGGATTTGAAATGTGACCAGAGATCCTCAGATTTTTACCTTTGAGAAAAGAAATATTATTCTTCCATGACTGAAGTTACTTATCTCCCAGAGCTAGAGGTGTGTCTTTAAATCCTTGTGCCTGCAGAGCATCCCTCAGGAAACTCAGACTACCCAAAGCTGCTCAACACCCCTCTGTGGAGAAAGATCCTGTTGCATCCTCTCTCCATCAGCTGCTGACTCACTAAAACACACACGGTCACACTTGGAGTGGGACTCCCAGTACAACACCATAGCTTTCTGACATTTCCAGTCTTTTTCTTGTGAGATTTTGATTTTTGCAGCTTGAAAGTGAAAGAGAGCTCTCCCGTTGACTTTCAGAAGTACATTTGCAGATCAGCTCGTTGTAATTTGTGCTGAATTATTGATGCTGAGCTGTCTGATGAATTCAGAGTGTGTGTGCCGGTTCTACCCGAGCATCCTGGGCTCCACAGAGCAAAGGAAATCAGAGCAGCTTGGGAGGGGCAGAACTTGAGCACCTTCTTTGCTGACCCCTGCAGGCATGAGCTCAGCCTGTCAGCTTTTACCTCGGACTACATTTGTTTTGTACACTGCTTGCCCAACACGGAGCTCAGGAGGAAGTTAAATATGGCCTAAATCTGCATTCTAATGCAATTCTAATGCGCCACATTATTTCTAGTAATAATCTCCCCCACAGAAAGAACTGATGCATATTATCAAGCATGAATATATTTAATGATTTAAAAGAGAAATGAGTTCATTAAAATACTCATTCATCTCAACATAGGGTGAAGTCAGAGGAACAGGTGAGGAAATAATTTTGCCGAAAAAAAAAAAATTGGAACATTTGACAGAAATAATTATAGTCACATTTCAGTTTTCAGAGATTAAAAAATATTAGACTTTGACCAATCTATCCTTTTGAGGTGTACCTATATCCTATACATGCTATCACTGAGGTTTATGGTTACGAAAAAAAATTGTAATTCTTGGTTTCCTTTCCTGACATCCACCTCCTCCTTGGTTTGCTGCCTTCTCCAGCCCCTCTGGGCTTCCCCCAGGGCTCCCCAGCCCTGGGACACTTGCTGCTGCTCCCCCTCTCCCACTCCTGAGCCATCTCATCTCTTCTACATATCCGTGCTCCCATTTCTTAATTGCAGCCTTCTGCTGTTGCTTCCATCACCAGATATCTCTGCTGTTCCTCTTGTCCCCACCTCCACTTCTCTTTTCCTTCCTCCTCCTCCTCCCTCTCAGCGATCCTGGCTCTGGCTCAGCTCCTCCCAGCTGCCCCCCACGCTCCCAGTTCATCCCAGTGCCCTGTGCCACCACCAGCGCCCGTCCCTTGCCCGGGGAGCAGCTCCCATCTCCCGGGGCTCCTTCACTGCCACTCCCCGAGGCATCCTCGGCTGCATCCAGCCCATGCCTGCTGCTCTCTCCCTGGCTAGGAGCAGCAAAGGGAAAATATGGAACCTCTGACAACTTTCTGAGCTGTAAAAGATCAAGAGGTTCTACTCATAAGAACAGCAGACTGTATTTAGAGCGACAGGTAAAAACAAACAACCAGCAAACAAAAAAAAAACCCCCTAATGCACTCGGCTTGTTTTGGAAATCAGGCACAGACCCACCCGAGAAAAGAGCTACTGTGAACTCCTAATGATATATAAATATTCCTTCTGGGAAAATAAATAAAACAATGCTCATTTTGCAATGGTACATATGAAATCTCACAGTGAAAAAAAAACCCACCTTGATTGTTTTTAAGCTTCTCCATGTTTCTTGAAGCTGTTTATATAATGAAGAATTCCTAAAGCAGGTGAATACTGAAAGATAATGAATCATGGTTCCTTACTTATGTGATCAGAGAACATTGCATGCAGACCCCAGATAAGCTGGATTTGAAGAGCTTTAGTCCTGTATAGACAAAACCAGATTTTTAAGACAGGTGTTTGTTACTTAAATAGACAATATCTCACCAGCTAATTGAAACTTCAGCTGCTGCTTTTTAGATACTTGTTCTTTCAATCTAAAAATAACATGAGTGTTTAGTGTGTCTATTGATATCTTTCATCAAAATTTTAGTTGCCACATGAACATGAACTAAGGATAATGGAGGGGAGAGGAATCCATATAAACTACCTAAAAAAACATTGCATTGCAGAACAAAATAAATCTGTCTTACTGAAACAGGTGATGAATACATATGCCAGACAAAAATATTCTAATGGTAATCAGACATGGGGTTACAATTAGATTTTACTGCAGTTATGAAAAAAGATAAAGCCTTTAAGAAAATAAATCACTACACAACAGAAAAATTAAGTTTCCATGCTTCCTCCAGGTGAGATTCTCAGGCAGTGGAGGACCAGTCATATCTTAGACTTCAGCTGACATTTTCTGTCTAGTTAGTTTATTTATTTCCTTAGACATAATAGTGAAATAAATACAATATTCCATGCCTGGAAAAGAAAATTTCAGGGACAATATTTGTATCCATCTTCATGTGAAGAAAGACTGAGAATTCTCAACTTCTGCAAGTCAATTGTGCCTATGTATAAAATTTATTGATCTATGCAGACTAAAACAAAGGAGAATAATCTAATGGCTAGATGGAAGACCAAAAGATTATCATTAGTTCTGAATTAAAGCTATGAAAATGAAAATTAATCCTGAATATTGATTTTTTTTTTAAATGTGTGTTCTGTTAAACAACAAGGGTACGTGCAGTCATGAAAGAAGCATTATGAGGTGACATTTTATAATTGAGTGGGAAAACTAATTTTAAGCATCCTTAAGGACATAATTTTTCATTAGATAAACTAGAAATGGTATTTTATTTTCAACTGTTTCTATAATTCTAAGATGAACTGAAAAATTACCTGTCTTTAACCACCGCCTTTTCTATTACCTTTTCAGTAAAGTTTTTCTTTGTTAAATCTCCCCTTTGATCAGGTATTTCTGATAAGACAGGACTTCCTCTGGGTTTTCACATTTGCAGCAGCCAGCAGGAAGACGTGCAGACAGCTGAAAGTGCATTTTAGAACCATTAGATACCTAACAGCAACATTAACTTCCTAAAGTCCCAAAAATACAAATCAAATTTCCTACTCTAAACTTTCTATGGCCATGTACAGAACTGTAAAACTCCATTCTACAGAAACATCTTTTCCTAAAAAGCGTTGCCCTTGCCAGATTTGTTATTTGCTGGGCATGAAAATACAAATGAAATAAACTTAGAATAAGGCAGCAAGCACAGACTTCAGGTGATTCCCACTTGGCCATGATCCTTTTCCATCATTACTGTGCTGGGTCCCAATCCCAGCCTCTGACACTGAACTGAGAAATTCCTGTTAAAGGACCATGACTTGGCCTACAAGGATGAATCAACACAGAAATGTTTTCAGAATCTCAGTTTACTATATTCTCTGGGAGCATTTCTATTGCATTTTCTTCTTACACATGTGTTTCTCTTCCACTCCAATTGTTCAGATTTAATTATTCCTCTCTGAGCATATTTTAGTACATTGTTCTTTTTTCTTGAGGTGAAGAGGAAGACCTCAGTCAAGAAGACTCTTATGAAAACAGACAAAAGAAAGAAGTAAAATTACAATGGGCAAGAAGATAATGATAGGAAAAAACCCAGAATTTTGGGAGGAAAAATCTATATATTCTTTATGCCTGTAAACATCTGCAATATCCTTAGGATATTTCCCATTGTGCCTATTCACTCATACAGATGCAATATCTTCAGTTTCTCTAGCTAAACAGAGATTTTTATCAAACTACCCAATTAAAGTAGTCTGAAAAGAGGGGGAGAAAATGCCTTGTATAGTTCACTGGTTTTGCCCAGAGGGAAGGTAAAGAACTATCTTTTTTTTCTGTATACAGGCAAGTAATATAAATGATAAAAAATAAATAGGATCCCTCTCTATATTTGTATGAAAATTTCTATAGTTGCTAATTTCAGATTCATTATTTTTCATTATTTTGTCTACTTTTATTGAATTGTGTCCCATTCTTGTTAATTAAAATACTACAAAAATTTTACTGGGGATTGTTTTTTTTAAACACCTGTAAAATTGTCCTTGATATGGATAGAAGCAGACATAAGTCAATAATGAGAGTTTTAGAAAAAACCTGTCTCAAGAGCTATTCCTTACTGGAGAGAACTAGTACAATTTAATGCGTGCTCTTTCAAGTCAGGCTAAATTATGCAGAATAATAGAGAAAATCCAGAAAATCACATTGCAACTTTTCAGAGTTATGAAATATTAAAAAATTAAAAACCATTAAATAACAATGGCTCAGGGCTGAAAACCTTCAATCCACAAGAGTTAAGAAGAATATTACTTTAATGAGAAAAATATGTAACTACTCAAGTAAGTGTACCCAAAATAAGAGTATGAATGCCTATCTGACTGAATAAATCCTCTAACTAAAAACCTCCTCTTATAAATCCACCTGGAAAGTGTCATCATGAACAATTAATAATTTTGGCTCAGAAATTCAGTGGTTCAACCCTACTATGCCAACCAAATTTCTTGCAAAAAATGTATAAGAGGTTCAGAAACTGGCAAAATTAGCACATTATTTGGCTTGATTACATTGCCCTAATGTAGGCATAGCAAAGTAATTGGGCAAAAATTGTATTAATAACAGCAATAAGTTTTAACACTTGCATTAAAATGATGGATTGAGAAGAATAAAGTGTTTCAACACTTGTGGCCAACATGCCAGAGGCAGGAGCAGTGACACATCAAGTGAGATGTGTCTGTCTCTGGGCTTTCCCAATAACTCAGGAGCCTGAATGAGTTAAATCAGACAGGCTGCTGGGGATGATGGAAAAGGTGCTCTAAGCACTCGTTCACTGACTAAAGCAGCTTTTCTGCCTTTGAAATGAACTGATCCAATATACAGAAGATTTTCCTATTCCAATTCAACCAGAATTTTAAAGCCACCCTCAAGCATTCTGAATCAAAGGTAACATAAAAACTGCTCTTAGCAAAACTGAGGAAAAAGAGCATCAAAACTTCAAACCTCTGCCAAACAAAGCAAATGAACAAACAGAAATCCCAGAGTAGAATTATACTCAATGAAATCCTGCATTAATGTTTAATCTGTTGAGCCATAGGGTACCTTGTAGGCAATCTGGTTAATTTTTTTCTGCACAGCAATTTCCCCACATATAAAATAGGACAGCAACATTTGCTTAGTTGCAGAGTCTGTGAGAATTTAAACCCTGCACACATCCCTGCTTTGCAGGCAGAAACAGCCATTTGCACAGTGCTGGGCTAGGGGAAGAATCATTAATCATGAAGAACATTAATCATAAAGAAGAGATCAAGCATTTTTCTGAATTGTTCTGACAAAGGTAATTAATGCTAAAATCCAAGAAAGAACTTCAGACTACTTGCACTTCCTCCAGCTTCGGGCATCTCGCTGACCTGCCTAAATCAGAGACCTAAATCATTCTGTGCTGCCTCTGCAGCTTTTTGGGTGGGAGTGATGCTCCAGAGTGAATTCCAGCTCCTGCCTGGTGCAAACCACCCTCTGCAGCTGCCTCCTCTCCACACACAGCCTGAGGTGAGCACTTCAGCTGCTGCAGCTGGAAAAAACAGTTAAAAAATTCTTCTTAAGGAAGAGTTAAGGTGAAAAATCCAAAAATTATGGTAAGTACCCCAACGTAATTGGAAACCATTCAACTTTTCATCTCCAAAACTCAGGCTTCATTTATAACAGCACAAATGTAAGCTCCTGCACAAGCAGTGTCTTACAAGCACCCCCAGATTTCTGTGTTTCACACCATGAAAACTCCAGAGGAAATGTGGTTTTACACCCCAGTCTTACCCATACTGCAGGTGCATCTTTCGAAGCACTAACATTTACACTGATTTATATTACACTGATCTGTGATGCATTCATAAATGCTTTTACTCCATTTCTTCATTTTACATAAAATTTGTTTTGAGGGCTTGGAGCTGCTGTGCTGGGACTCATGGAACAGAGGTTAGAATTGCCACTGTTAACAAGAACACCATTTAATGACCCTGAGTATGGGCTGCAAGAGACAATGTCTTGCCAAGTTAAGGGTGTTTTCCTGCAAAAGGCAATTATTTCAGGCAACAAGGATAATCTATTTCATAGGAATTAAGCAGGGTCACAGAAAGATTGCTGTCTTTTATAATTATCTTTAGGAAACAAGTGAGGGGAAACACAAAAAAGTGTTGATGAAAATACAAGACACCAGGAAAAAAACAAACAAACAAAAAAAAAACAACCAAAAAACAAGACATAGACAAAACTCCTCTATGAAGCATTTGTTACTAGGAGGAGGATGACTTCACTATTAAAAAATCCTCTTCTGAAGACAGAAAAGGAGGAAATAAAATTATATCTTCAGCAAAGCAAATAAAAATATCTTTCAAATATTCTTCACAGTTTCAAGCATTGGTAGGAGGGTTGAGGTTGCCCCCCACACACCTCCTTTATTTTCTTTTTTATATTAGTTGACTATTTCCATCTCAAAACTTTTCCTAATGACATTAAAAAAAAAAAATTGTTCTCTTCTTTGCTGAATGAACAGTGGTACTGAGAAAATCACCTATATTTTCCAGCCAGTTACATCCACTGACCCATTGATTTGTCAGCTACAAGGTAATTGTAAAGCCTCTAGGTTCTTAGCAGCACATGGAAGAAGAAAAAGGAGTTTAAATCATATTCTTCTCCAGTAAGATATTCTACTTGGAAATAAATTTTTATTTAAAGGAATACTAAGAGGAAAAAAAAACCAACCTCACTTCAGTCAGTTCTCTTCCTGTCAACTGTTGTTGAGGCAGCTTCAATGCTTCCCCAGGGCAGTTGTTTGACTCTCCCAGATTCCACAGCTCCCTGCAACAGCTCTAGAAAAGGAATTTTGTGGAGAAATACATTTATGAAGTTAAAAAGTGCCACAGGTTGGAGTTTATTTGCCTGTGCTCTGAATTGTACCAGGTGTATCTTGGAATTATCCCTAATTCAAAAAAACAAGAATGTGAAAGCTTCAATGGCTCTGCTCAGACCTTGCCATTGAAATGAAATACAGCAATGTATCATGAAGAAGCTGCATATTAAAAAAAAAATTTAAATGCATATTTTTTTACAAAATAGAACTCATGTCTTAATGTCAAAATCATTTTACAGAGGGACAAAAGCAACTGTATGTCTTACTATTCACTTTTTCCCTAAGCTTCATATTCAATTATTGCTTAATCAGGAAATACCTTTCTCTTTCCTATAAAGTATTGGTTCACTTCCTAGCTCAGACATCTCTGTGTGCTGGCACAGGCCCAAAGATATTAATGTGGCTTCTCCCTGTACTTCAGAAATCTCACAAGCAGCCTGCTGGATGTTTCAGGAGTGATGGTTTAATTATGAATAAGAGTAACAGTGTTGATTGGGGATTCTTGTTTTTTCTTTTTCTTAATTGGAAAAAACTCGGCATGGAAACAAGATATCAGAGGAATATGATTTGCTTCAATTAAAAAGAAGAGAAAAAAGGCAAATTTGCCTACATTGAACCAAACATTAAATGCATAGATGTACCATTAAATGAGAAGCAAAAACATGACAGTGCTTAACAGGTGTTGCTATCAATACCATGCCTGCAGATTTTAAACTCCCTTTCACAAATGATACTGCAGTGGCTCCAGGATGAAAATCAGAGTATTTCAGAGCCAGCTGGGAGGGGACAGCAGCGAGGAGCAGGAGGGCTCTGCACCCAGGACAGCAGGATGGGAGCACTGCACACCTTTTATGGCCCAGCCAGCTTTTATCTCTGCGCCACCCCTGCCCCACCACTCCAGCTGCTGCCCACCTGCGTGGGGAGAAAGCACAGCCCTTGCATTTTCTCATTTTCAGCTGCTTTGCCACAAGCAGAAAAGAAAACAAACTCAAAAGACAGTAAAAGCAGAATCTTCTCTCCAGCCCAAGAGGTTAACTATCAGTTTTTCTCTTTTAGCCAGCAGCCTGTGTTCTGTGTTAAGAAGAAAGATCTAATAAATCTGGTTGGTGTGTATGCAGGGGAAGTTATTTTTCAGTTTGGGAAAGTGGTAGAGGCCTCTTCCCTTAGATTTTTTTCAAAAGTAATTTCCAGTAATACATTAAACTGAAATTCAATTACAAAGCAAATATATCTCAGCTAATGTGAATATTGGCTGGGCTAGCAAGGAGAAATGAAGGGAAGATAGAATTACTGAACACCAAAAATATGCTCTATTGTTAAAAAGATTATTTCTAGGTTTATTCCCTTAGATCTGAAAGTCCAGGTGGTACTTCAGTGGACCAAGAAGTACTGAAAATTATTTCTAAATTCTTCAGCAGAAACTCAGAACTAAGAGAATAGTTTTGAGTGGATTTTATGGTATTTAATGAGAGATATAAATAAAAATTAAATGACTCTTCATAGCCTCATTAATATCTGATAAAGTAATCCTTTGCTTTCATTGCACAAACGGAAAAGGACTTTCTTGTGTGATCTTCAGTTGTAAAAAGCAGAGTGTACATGAAACACAGCATTAAGGGAACACACATATTGTGAATTAGAAAAAATGGCAGTTTATTTTTAATTAAATGGTTTTGAAAATAAAACCTGTTGTTGAAAAGAATAAATCCCAATATCCTGCTTTGGTGAAGTGATGGACTGAAAATATGAATGTTTACCAGAAGTGGGAAAAAGTAAAAAGGAATTCTAGGTCCCAACAGAAGCTCTTAGTGTGTTCTTTTTGGCATCTCATTCTCTTCTGTGAGTGAAGAACTTCAGCAGAACAATTCTCCCACAAAGCACCACAGTCCCAGAGACACCAATACAGAGTATGAGAGATCACAGAAGAAAATAACATATTTTTTTAACAAGTTCCCAAATTTTAATCCCTCAAATTATCACATCACATGTAAACAACATAAAATTTTTAACTTCCCTGTCCTACCCTAGTCTCACACCCTATACAAATCAAAATAAGCAATGACAGGAAAAAGAAATTATCACTCTCTAAACAGCAAGAGCTTTGGGGTTCACAGTTTTGCAAGGCAACTCCTTCTTATCAATGGTTTGTCTACTCAGTGTAATAGGCACAGTCCATGACAACTGACTCCTAAAACTTTGATATTTGGATAGCAATTAGTTCCAAAGGTTATGATAACAGCTTCCTTAAAAATGTTCTTTTGGGTTTCAAAGCATTTTATTCTATTTTCTGAAACAATTTATCTACCATTATGCTGAGCAATCACCATATTGTCCTCCAGATTCTGATTTATACACTTTCTGCAGATCTGTTTTATCTGCATTTTAGCCAATACCCTCTTGTTCAGTATTAGGGATGCCTGAATTTCCAGCAAAGAGATTCCATGGAATCCACCCCACAGTAAAATACATTTACCTGTCATCTGGCATACACAGCTGAGGTTCAGCCAAATTCACTTTGTGCAAATTTAAACTTCTGCTAAGCCAACTAAAATGAATTATTTTCACAAAAAAAAACCTGACAGATGACTAAAAGGTGGAAATAAATATGAGGTTAATTTAAAATTTTGCTTGTAATAGAATGGATAATACACTTTTCTTTTGGCTATGCTGTCCTTAGCAAAGTAGGAGAGGCATTCAACATATTCTGTTTCCAAAGGAAGAACAGAAGCCATAAATTTTAACAAAATTATGGAGCAGTTCAGAAACAGTTGGCAGAAGATACCAGCACCTAAGTATCATGAGTTGGGAGAAAAGTCATAATGATTTTCTGACAAAAAATTCCATTTCTGAAGGAAAAAACAAAAATCTCTGAGAAGATGCTGTCTGCCAGAAATCAATAAAAGTGTAGTATTTTACTGGGAATCTACTTGACTCAGATGTTTTGACTACCTAACTTCCTCAGAACACCTCACTTTGGTCAGATGAAACATTTTGTTGTGTTAGCTCTCCTGAATAATTGTACATCCCTTTCTTGCCCAGTCAAAGTCCTCAGAGGATAATTTTATGAACCATTTTCCTGACGTGGCCAGAATTAAAGTATCTGGTCTATGGAACTGTCTAGAGTCCCTCTGTGGTTAATGAAAGGAGGAGTGGCAGCATCATCCTTCTGGATGATTCTTTTCTTTTTCTTCTCTCCTTCTCTCCCTTCCCACCACAAGAGAGCTCCTCTGGGACCTCTCTACAAAGTGTGGATATTTCTTGGCACATCCTGAGCTGCATCTAAAGCAGTGGGACTGTGACAAGGAGGTCAAGGGAGGTGATTCTGTCCCTTTGTTCCAGTTGAGAGACCCCACCCAGAGTGCTCTATCCAGCTCTGGGACTCCCGACAATAAAGAGAGCTCCTCGAGAGATTCCTGAGGAGGACCACAAAGATGATCAGAGGGCTGGGGTATGTCCTCTATAAGGATAAGATGAGACAATTGGGGTTATTCAATCTGGGAAAGAGAAGAAAAGGCTCTGGGGAGACCTTAGGGCAAACTTCTAATTCCTGAAGGGGCTACAGGAGAGCTGGCAAGGGACATTTGACAAGGGCATGGAGTGACAGGACAAAGGGAAAGGGCTTTAAACTGAAAGGAAGTAGGTTTGAATTATATATATAGGGAAGAAATTCTTTACAATGAGATTGGTGAGGCCCTGGCACAAGTTGCCCAGTGAGTTTATAGGTGCTCCATCCCTGGAAGTGTTCAAAGTAGGGCTGGATGGAGCTTTGAGCAACCGGGACTAAAGGAAACTGTCCCTGCCCATGTCAGGGGAGTAAATCTAGAGAAGCCTTAGCATCCTTCCCAACCCAAACCATTCTGTGATTCTATGAAACTAAGTCTAAGCAATTTCTGAAAAAGCACTTAGTCACTTTTGAAAATATTGCCCTTTATATCTTTAGTGAAAATCATTTTCTTCCTGTCAAACCTAAAAACCAGATGAAAATGGAAAGAGCCCTGTTAGGTAGCTAACATAGCACCGCAGTGACTTGGACTGAAATTCCTGTTTCAATCTTCCCAGAGTAACTTTCCTGAACTGTCTCTTTCTGTTGTTCTTCTCACTTTGAATTTAATAGCCGTTCCCCCTGAATGACAACCAAGTGCTGTGTCCTATAGAGCTGCCTGCTTCCACTCATGCAATTGCCAAGGCACCTACCACCGAGAGATCCAATTACCCCACCTCCTCTTTCATGTTCCTTTGTCACTTCAGTCTGCACTGCACTTCTGCTGAAGTTCTCTCTTGTTTCTTCCCCACTTTCCTTCTCCTTTTTCTGATGGTTATATTTGTCTCTGATCTTCATGCTATTTGCCAGATGTATTATTTTATTGTCAAATTTCACTCCCCAGTTTCTTTTTTTTTTTCTTTGTAAGATGGTGCTTGCTGAGCAATGCTGTGGAGCAGTAGCTTTCTGTTCTGCCTCTCAGTTCTGCTCTTGCTTCTTCACTGGTAGGGCAGCCTGGCTCCCCTTTCTGGTTTAATATCTGAGACTATACTGTAATCAGGAGTAAATATATTGATTTTCTGTTTTCCATATTGTATCTTCATTTGAAAAGAAGAATCCAATAAGACAAAGAACCATTTCCAAAGACCCATTTCAGAACCTTAATGGAAATTTTCCTGAAACTTGTCTTCCTCTGTCTTTCATTCTGTCAATTTAAGCAACATGTCTGAGATGATGTGTGTCAGGGATTTCGTGCCTTTCCATCCCTGGCATTGAAGGAACTAAATCAGTCAGTAAAGACTATAAAAAGTTCTGGGGTTTAATTATGAGCTAAACTCAAATATCAGTGAACTTGCTAAAACCCCAAGGGAAGACACATAATACAACCTGTCAAAGCCACAGTCTGATCAAAAAAAATTACACCAAAAGTTAATTTGTGGAAAAAGGCAAATTCTCATGCATTCTGACTAATTTTCTGATCATTCCATTTTATAATCATAGGGAGAATTTATCTGATTTTTAAATGGTTAAGATTGCTAGCATGAAATACAACTAGCTACAGAAGCCCTGAGAAAGCAAAAGCAAGCTTTAGCTGCTTCCAGTCAATTTTTTCCCAACAATTATATTCTCAAAACAATGTAATTTCAGTCAAGACAGAATCTACTGATTGTGCTTCTAGTGTCTTTTGTTAAAAAATAACAGCAGCCTTTCTCTTTTCTATCCCTCCTCCCTGATTTTCTTGCATGAATCAGATTTTTGGCAAATGGGCCGCACGCTCCTTTTATCTGAAATTTCCCCCCATATGCTGAACAAGATTTAACCTTTTGTACCCATTTATTACATCACCAGGCCCACATCCAGTGCTGTACACTGGGAAAACAAGCAGCAGAGCACTGAACAGAATGGTAATTACAGCCCTGGCTCCCACCCCAAGCCTTTCCACAAACGGGGGAGCGTGAACACGCAGTCAGAAGGGAGGGAGAAACACGGATCCTGACGAGCTGTCTGTGGCTTAGCACAGGTGATCCATGGAGTTCACTGTCCTGGGCACTCTTCTCTTTAGAGGGGTCACCTCACTGGATCTAGGATGCCCCTGGTGAGAACTGACAGCCGAGACTGAGTCTCACCCGGGAGCACGGCTCGTCTCCATGTCCCTGTGATCCACTGAAGATGCTGCTCCCTTATAATCCAAATAGACAAATTCCTTTGCATTAAATCAAACCAAGCATCACCTGAACCTTGAATCAAATCAAACACCTCACAGGAGTGAACTGCTGGACTGTGAATCAGAGCAGAAATCAGCCAGAAATTCACTCAAAGAAGTCTTAAGGTAGGCAACTGCCTGACTCCTGAAACCCCAGCAGACAACTCTGAGAAATTTGGTAGTAAAAAGTCACAGCATGTTTCAGTTCTTTGCATGACAGCCAAGAACTTGGATATCACATGCACTCGGTATAACTTGAACTTAGAACTGAGTCACCAGAGTTGTGAATTTGTGTCTTTAATAAATTGGAAATACATAATTCACTGTCTGTCCCACTGCACACATCCTTTTTGTAAAAGATTCTAGAAATGTACTGCCTTCATATGGAAAGGTTACTTAAAGGTTTGATACAAAGTCTACTCTCGCTGCCCATGACTCCAATCTTGAAAAAATGATCATATTTTAATTTCTTGAGACTGTTCTGGTAACTGCTTAGAAAATGAGCGTTAACTTGTTCCTATAACATACTTTGCATATTTTTTTTTGTCCAAACCAGTAGGTGATGAAGGTGATTAGACACCCAGCAAAGAATGGAGAATTCAAATATCCAACAGGCTCTCTCCTTGGGAGAGAGATTACTGTCCTAAACAGAATACTCTATGATTTTAAAAAATCAAATATAAAATAAATCATATTAGTTTTGTAATTTGCAAATTGAAGATGATAAATTCTTGGGAATACATTTATTTCAGGAAAGAAATGTCAAAAAGTTAAAACTTCACAAAGGACAGTTTGATTTTTCTAACACATGTATGTCCACCTAGGATAACAGTATCTGCAAAGAATCCTTAAGAAACCAAAGGATTTTAGCCACAGGCTTTTATCTTAGCCCTAACTTTATCTGAAGTATGGGACTAGGAAGCTTTCCAAAATTTAATTGACTACCTTATCCCTATTACTGCTCACTGACAGTTACATTTTTCTATATTCTGATGTAGAGGCAAATTAATAATCCATGAGCAAAAAAGACAGCTGTGAATAACCTAAACCACCACTGTCTGTCATTGTTCTTCCAGTAAGAGAGGAAAAAAATAGACACTAGGGAAAATTTCAATAATAGATTTTGACAAAATCTTTAATTGCATCTTACTATTCAGAAAAATAAAACAAAAGCACAAAGTAAAAGTAAGTAAAATCAGGTGGCCCTGGCTAAGCAAATCAGTGCAAGTGTCATACAGGTATGTGTGTACACAAGCACACATATAAATAAATTCTTAAATTCATTTGAGGTCTACTGTTGCTAGATAACTGCTGCTTCTACACACAGAAAACAGTTGGGAATACTTTAATATAATTAGGGACAGAATTTAAAGATTCATTTCCTTATGCTTGCATTAATTATACATTTTAAATGAGAAACAGAGTTGTTGCTCCTATTTAAGAATTACGCCTTAAAAAGCTGTGCAAAACGTGACTTTTCAAAGATGAGCTAAAGGCACATTTGGCTTTCTGGGCTGCAAGTGCACATTTCCAGGCTGAGCTTCTCACCCACCAACACGTCCCAGCCCTTCTCCTCAGAGCTGCTCTCGATCCACTCCCGGTTCCCCACCCGAGCTGCTGCCCTTGGCCTTGCTGAGCTCCATGGGGCTCACGCAGAGGCAGCCCTGCAGCCTGCCCTGTCCCTCTGTCTGGCATCCCTGCCCTCCAGGTGTGACTGTCACAGCTGGGCACCATCAGCAGACCCTCTGGGCTGCCCTGTCAGCCGAAGGTGTCACACAGCACTGATGGCCCAGTGAGAACCCCCGAGGAACCTCCCTGCTCTCCACGGGGACACCGAGCCATGAGCAGCAGCTCTGGGTGTGATCATCCAGCCAGCTCCTCATCTGCCAAACCCACGTCTCTCCAATTCCACAGCTGTCTCTTTTAAAAAGAGGGACTACATTTGAATTCCTCAGATCTTATGCAAATGAGTTTGGTCTTGACTAATGAGACAAGGTAATGATGCCTTGTGAAGGCTGACCTAGAACAGAGACTAGATGGAGCTAAAGAATAAAATAGGGATTAATCAAGAGGCCTCAATGGATCCACCTGGGGCAGCACAATCCAAAATGGTCACAAACTGGACAACTGGTCATGGGGTCTCTCACTTTTATAAGTTTTGGTCCATTTGCACATTGGAGTTAATTGTCCAATTACAGCCCCAGCCCATGCAGTCCCATCCTGATTGTTTTTCTCTCTTCAGCCCATGTTGGTTGTGCTCTTGGGCCTGAGATTTGGATAATTTGTCCCTGGTCAATAGCTAGAGAAGGAATTATTTTGTCTCCCTACTCTGTAAAGTCCCATCCCCTAATATGAAGCCTAGACTTACACACTAAAACAGAATAGAATCTGAAAAATATAAAAGTGAAAACCTGTATCAGTACTAATTATTGAGGTGTTTTCTTTATTGTAGGAGAAATATTAAATCACACCATCAAATATCCAACATTACATAAATAAACTTAGGTAGGAGTATGTGAAGGTTAATGACATTATTAAATTCTATGATACTATTTAAACTAAACTATGATACTGTTTAATGCATTATGAAAACACTTCACAGTTTAATTTTGACTACCACAATAAACTAGCCATGGGTGCTAGTTGAAAAGTCCTTCTTTACTATAAATTTTTCCTGCAAGCCTGGATATTTTGATTTCTGACTGTGCATTTCATGAGACTTTGGAGTGACATTTTGGGCCAGAGAAATCAACAGGAAGAACGGTATTGATCACAAGGCCAGGATTTTGCTTCCTTAAAAGATGAGACAATTTAAGATGCATTTTGCAAGGATTAATGACTCTTTCATCAAAATCAATGCTTGAAGATCATTCCAGCAGTCTGTGAGGCTGCCACAAGTTATTTATCTGCTTGTCTTTGTTCAATATGTTAATAGCCTCCTGGATTTCTGATAATACATCTTGGAAACTGTTATCTTCTTTCTTCTCTTATCAGTGACATACTAGGCTACCTTATCAGTGTCCACTAAATAATTTCTTTTGAGACTGTGAGAGGTGAGTAAAGGAAGAAAATGTCAAAAAAGTGATGAAGTGTTATTCCAGTGCAGAGCTTTAGCTTAGATCTTGTCAAAAGCAGGATTCCCGTGTCTTAAGTGGGATTACTTCTGCATGTTTGTCAGAAATACAAGTGAAGAAAAATGCTGGTTTAATTAGTTCAAAGCAGTTAAAATCTAGGAGGAAAAGCCCAATGGCTCCTAGCACTGCACCCAACAGAGGAATTTACAACAAGCACTGACATCTATGCAAACTTCAATTGCAGTCAGTAATTTCCCATTCCCACTGACAATACAGGCTGTGCAATTCCCAACAGTATTGAGAGCTCATGTAATCAGGTATGACATTTTTATAAATGTTGTAGAACAACATTATGGGCTACAGAAAAGTTAATTTCATCCTGCAGTTTAAAAAGGAAAAAAACCCAAAACTTTTCTGTCCTTATAGCAGCTGACACCAGCAGGGCCTAATGAACCTGTTAATTTACTAATACTGACTAATGAAAATGGTGATTAGTTGCAGACCACCTGGGTGAATAAGGAGTTGGTTTATATCATATTTAGAATGAGAGCGCAGAAAACAAAAGGCTATACCTTTCTCTGTCTTTAGAATAAAAAAGGTAAATCTGACCTTGGGATGGGAGGCCTTTTTTTGTTGGGTTTGTTCCTTACCAAAAATACTTGAGGGTCTTCATGGTAATTGAGAATTCAATAAAGAAGTCCAGTTCCAGTGAAAAGAGGAATTTTCTAAACTAAACATCAAGGAAAACAGAGGAGCATTTTAATCCCCTAGTAAATTCTCCTGTCCCACTCTCTGTCTTATTGAAAGGGAAGTATCTCAGCTGATCTCCATGTAGTGGATGTTTCCTTCACTTGTTCAAGAAACAGAATGTTAACTGTTTTCCTATTTTCATGACACTGAAATAAGATTAATAAAAACCTCTGCAACTTTACTTTACACAGCAAAACTCCCCGCTTCTAATTAGGTGATCCTGATTCCTACTTCAATTCTGCAATAGGCTGAAAATCTTTATTCTATATTTTGTATAGACTTTAGAATTGTTTGTTTGGGTAGTCCTATAGTCACAAATTTTTTTCATTCAAGAATGGGAAAAAAAATAGGAACAGTTTTCTGTTCCTATTGAGAACTGAAAATATTAAAGCTAAATGATACAACTGCAAAGGTGTTTGGCTCCCATATTTTGAAATTTCATTGGATTGAAAGTAAATTCTGGTTTTCATTATTTTTATACAAACAAGTCTGGAAAAATCTGTAAATATGTAGTAGCTTCTTGAGAAAAACTGGCAATAGTAAGAGTGGGAAAGCCCAAAGTACATGACATTTTTCTAGTTTCCCCTGCTCAAGTGAATTAACAAACACCTTTTCCCCAGTGTTCCACATGTTAATAAAATGCAGGAAGTAAGCACCTCTTTCTTTCTCAGTGAAATTAAACCCATCTATAACTATCATTCTTCATCTGTAGAGTCAGAAGAGGAGCTCTGTTAATTCAAAATAGAAAGCAAACTTCCTGGAGAATGATGAGATATTAAGTTGAAATATTTTGCATCTTTCAAGATGCAAGATCTTATTTTTACTTCTTCCCAATATGTTTTGCTCATATATAAAGTTTGTCATTAATGCAGTTTCCAAACATTGTGCAGAGGATGCAGAAGGCAAGGATGTAATCTGCTGATTTAGTATGGAAAATAGAAGGAAGAAAGGTTTTAACTCTGATATAACTGCAGCAGTGAAAAAATAAACAGACCTACCTGACTAAATTATCTACCTAATTTCACATGTCCAATAACAATTCTGCTGAGGTATTTTCAGAGCAGTTCTGCAAAGCACCTGATCATTTGCCAGCCTGGAAGGATATAGAGAGCCAGAAACTCCTATTTAGGTGTCTCAGGGCAGATGCAAGCACAGGTTCTGTCCTAAGAACATTACATCCTTGTCTGTGCTTATGCTCAATCTTTACTGTGCTTATTTAATTCCTCTGAAACTAGGCCACCTATTTATTTGCCTAAGATTTTGGCTGGAAACAGAAATACTGTCACACTTGACTGAGGCAAGGCCTTCCTGCCTCATCCTCTCCATCAGCATCCACCACAAGAGAAAAGAAAGGAAGCAACCAGACCTGAAACAGTCATGGTCCTTCATTTATCCATTTTCAAAATTCTCTAAAGGCTGATGGCTCTGCATTTAATAATATTTCTATATTTTTCTCAGTGCTTGGTTCACACATACTTCTCATTTACATTTTTGCCTCTATTTTTTTGCCCTTTACAGCTTCAAATTCCAGAGTTCAACACTGACTGTACACTGTGTGGTTTAAGAGAAATCTGCTTTCCTTTTTCCAGTTTTATTTCCTTTTTCCCCAGTATGAAATTTAATTTTTTCATATCTTCTCAACCTAGAGTGGGCAAGTGTGAAAATAGAAGCAGAGGCATGTAAAAAACAACATTTACAATACTGAATCAGAATGACTTGTCTAGTTGGCAATAATATTTTCATAATTAATTATTCATATAGATATACACAGACATAATGCACTGGAAAGCCCAGTTTCACTTCACTGAATTCACCAAACTGAAATGCAGATTTCTACCAAATGCTTTGAAGTTTAAAGCCTAACATTGAAGTCAATATAAATAAGTAATATCTAAACATTTTTTAAATGAAAAAAGGAATTCCATATATTAAATTGATTCCTGTTATTAAAAGAATTAATTAAAAATCAAAATGGCAACAAGTTAATTCCTACCTTCTAGTTGAGTCCACAATGCTATTAGTACATAAGATGAGGTCTGGGACCTAAATATTATATTATTTTTATTTCAAATAAAATACAAGCATAGATGCTGACACACTCTTACTGCCATTGTTAAAACTAAAAATTGGTAATGGTGTTCCAGCCCTCTCCAAAAAATTGAGTCTCAAGAATGAAATAATCACATAAAAGAAAACAGCCTTCCATCTGTCTCTGTGGTTGAGTGGAAAGATGAAAATATGGATCAATTAAAGAAGAATAAAGAAAAACATCTACTAGCACTAAGAAGTGGCACTATTATCAAGAAGATAATCAAATATTACCTCCTGACTGTCTTCAAAGAGAATGCTCTTGTCCACAGATATTTTAAAATAACTAAGTGCACTATCAAACCACAAAACCATTTAAAGAACGCTGAATAAGCCATTTGGGATTCTATGGCAGTCACAGAGCAATTTAAGTTATCTGAAAATATTTTTTCCTCAGGAAAATTATGCAATGTACCTTAATGGAGTGAAGATTGGCATGCCTAGTACAGAAGTCTGATGAACTGAACACCACTGAAACAGATTTTTACATACCACCAGCATAACCTTGTCTTTAAAAGAGTTATAACTCTGCATGCAGCTTAATCTACTGATGAACAGGGATTCCTAAGGAAATTCCTATTAAATGTGCATCATAACAAATGGAGAGGCAGGATATGACATGTGGTGAGTTTTGGAAGCTACTTCCAAGGATATGAAACCTCCCTCTGTATCAGAATGTGAAGTATTATAATAAAATCAAGGAGAAACTCCCTTGCAAACCATTTTTACTGTAGAAAAGACAATTTTATTGAGAGCAATGGTACTTCTAAAGCTACCTCAGTGTGATAGAAGATGCTATTTTGTGAATTCTGAGATAACAAGAACCAAATGGAAAATTAAAGAGGAAAAGAAATTAAAAACCTCTATAAGACAGGGAAAAATCCAAACACACTCCCACTCCCTTAAGAGAGTTTCTAATGCTCTCGTGAGCTCACTAGTGCCACGCACAGATCACTTCAGGTCTAGGGAAGGGGTAAAATATTCACATTGACCTCAGCTCTACAATAGTTATGTTCACTATATCTTTTGCTGACTACTCCATAAGAACATGTTGGGAAAGAATTGGGCAATCTCTGCCAGAAATACAGATATTTTTTCTTTCAAAACTAATAATGTATCACAGAATTCTGGAACAATTCAAGTTTAAATGTATCTCTGGAGATCACCTAGCCAACCCCTCCTGCTTTATGCCTAATTCAGTTTATATAGTTTAGGATTTTCTCCCATGTGTATTAAGGAATTCTCTGGAATATTTTCATCCAGAATGAGACAGGGAAAAACATTTCTGTGTATGTGTCAGACAGAATCAGCTAGACACTCTTAGTGACTATGGAGCTATCTAAAGTTTAGCAGATGCATAAAAGTATAATTTTAATCTGTTCCTCACCATTGTTCTCCTGAAGCAAATCACAGAGCAGAAATCTTAAGAAATTACATTCTCACATTTCTGACTAAACTGTAGGACAAAAATATCTTCCTTGGACTTTTGTACAAAACATATTTGAAGGTTACACTGGCAGCAATTTACGCAATTAATTGCAATCATTACGGAATCAATGTCAGTGCTTTGCCTTAGAGTGATGTGCACAGACAAACAAACTAAACACTGGTTTGTGAAAAGAAATACTGAGATTAGCAACGATGAAATAAGAAATTCTTGTTCCTCAAGCTTTTTTTCAGGAAACAAAATCATCTCTAGCTGGGCTATTTTCACCTTTTTGCCCAGAGTATCTCTGCTGCTCTCACACTGCTCTGTTCCAAACAGCTCAATGTCTAAAACACATTCAAAAGCTCTTCATCAAAACTGTGTATATTTATTTATGTCTGCCACCATCCTAATGAAGTGTCATGGAAAACTCCAGCAATAAGCAATAATCACAGACAAAAAGTAAAGTGCTCATGTTATAGCTTTCAGGTGACACTTTCCATACTGCTTATTAATCTGTCAAAAGCCTTAATTTATTTAGTGAATTCGAATAATTTCTCATTCATGACAGTAATTATGTCAAAAGAAATATTTATATTTGAACTCTTGATTGATTTTGTGCTAAGAGTACCACCTATTAATATATTTCTTCTGAAAAAATTACACCACCACCAGAAATGAAAATGACCTTGCAGGGAAAACAGTGAAACCTTCTGTCTTCTATATATAACATACATTATCACAACAGAAGTTAAATATAATTTCCTTAATGGAAAAAGGATGTTCTTAATTGCTTTATATAAAAATCAATTTAAATAGCAGAAGATGGAAAATGTCAAACCCTTAAAAACTTACTAATTATATTACCAAATATGATTTACTATTTACAGTTCTGTTATTGACAGATTTAGAAGGTAGAGATAATTTTGTGAGTCAAGGAGGAACATTTGTTATATGCGTTACAAAACATATAAATGGTATCTAGCAGCATAATATTTTAAGAGATACCACAGTCCAATGTCTGAACTAAAGTATTTGACAATGCTCCATAAAACTTTCCCCACTTAGATACTTTGGGGCTAGATGAAGCACCAGATCTGTGCAGTGAGCTACTCAGATTTGGAAGACCTGATCAGAGTATAAAACTATCTGGCCTTGCTATGCAGTTTTGTGGGTTATAATAAATGTATGCATATTTGGAAAAACAAACACACATCACCATTAATACTGGCAGAGTGATTTAGATGTCATGCAAATTTGAAACCCTACCACAGAAATACTGAGCAGCTGTGGTAGCAGAGCTCCCTTTCACTATCATTTTAGTGGTCTCCAGATTTAAAAAAAGGAATGTTTTATATTTAACTGTGACTATTACTGGTAAGGTATATGACCTCAATGGCTTCTATGAGTGTTCTCTTTCAGCAGGAAAAGACATCATTCTTCCTGTTTCTATTAGAATGATCTCTTGTTTTCCTGTAGCTTTTCCAACAGCTTCCATAATAAAGTCATTCTCCCTAAAACACAGGAACATGAAATCAGTTTAATACACAGCAGTCATCAACATTAAATGCACAGATCAAATGCCCTGCTTTCATCAGCAAAGGTAAACAAATGAAATGTGCTAAAGTGTGAATTCAGACAAATGTAGATCAAATTAAATTGGTTAAATTCAGCCAGACCATCTTGAGTTCCTGTGTAAAAGGGTATACGTGACATAATGAATTAAAATGGCAATTATTTGGATCAGGCATGGTCAGAATAGAACACTGAAGAACAAGTCTTCTCTATTGTCTAGTTCTCTGGCTGCTCGGAGTTTCTTCCATAATTAACCTCCCCAAAAACACCCCACATATAATCCCATCTATCCTCTATGCCTGAAGAGCCCAGGCTATGTGCTGAAGAAATGCAGTGTAAAGAGCAGAGGGGTTTAGCCTGCTTCCCATCAGAGAGCAATTCCAGTGGGAATTCAAAGAGAAAAATTGAAATATGTTTTACACAACACAGCAGGAATTCCACTCTGCCCTTGGTCAGAGCTATGAGGGAGCTCATTCACCTGAACTGGTTGTTGAAATAACAACTGACTCTCAAATTTCCTGTTAGAGCAGACATTGAGCATGCATCCTAAGAGGTTTGGATTTTTTTTCCCATACCCAGCTTACCTTTTGCCTTCCACTCCAACTGGATTTTGCCTCATCTGAAGCATGCTAAGGATGTCTAATGACCCTCAAGTGTGACTCTGCAGAACTCTTCCTCTCTAAACTTGATTGATGTCTGCCCACTTCTGTTCTCAATTCTCACAAGTCCAAAGCTAAAGCAGGACTAATGTTACCACTTATCTCCTTTTAAACCTTTTTCAGAACCAGGGAGCAAATACTATTGCTTAGTCAAAGATGGAGGAAGAAGAGCAACATCAAGTTTCAATTAAAAAATTCTGGTGTGCTCAACTTTTCTCTTACCTAAGCCCTGCTGACTAAAAGAGTTTTCTCTGACTTACAGAGGGGGAGGCAAGGCATAAAATATATTTCATGAGAATGACTAAGCAAGGAGGCTGAAATCAGTTGTAAATCTTTTCTAGAACAAGAGTGAGAGCAGGCCCAGGGTAGTATGGCTGAAACATTATTCTTTTGACTTGATTGGTTTTGTGCTTTAAAAGCTTTTGGGTGAGGGTTGTTATACTCTTGCTTTACTAGATGCTCTTCTATAACCCAGACATGTCATTACATTCTTTGTTCCCTACAGCCATTTTATACAGTGATTCAGTTCAAACACGAAAACACTTCCCTTCCTCCCCATTGATTATGTTCTTTGCAGCTGTTGATGGAAAGGGTTGTCCACCCAGTGATGCCCTGAAGGTGGCAAGGCACTTCCTAACACTGTCAGTCATCCTGGCACACCCTGCTATTAGAAAAACTCCTTTCACTTCTGCCACTAACTGCTTTCCACTTAACTTCTTGCCACAATGATTTTTCCTCAGGTCATTCTTGTTCAATTCAGTTCCACAACTGATGAATTTAATGTCTAAGGACTCTTTGGTTCAAAGAACACTCTCATGTTTTCACCTTCACATAAAATCTCTGATCAGATATTTTATTTCATCTGGATTGGAAATAAATATGTCAAAAGAAGGTACCAGAAGCACAGCACAGGAAAACATGGGAAACTCATCCATTCTCAGAAAGTTGTGTTCCCTGCTATATATGGACTGATTTAAACACAGAAACATGAGACTTTGGTATGAACTCTGCTTATTTTTTTAATCTAATTTACTTTAAATATTGATGAGCTCCTCTCAGATGAGATCCACTTTGATTCAGCTTCTATGAATTTCTAGAGGAACATGAAGATATTCACTGAACATTTAATTGACAAGAAATGTACCTTCTTAAAATAATATATTTGCCTCTATCTCCATTTTATCATCATTTTCAGCCTTCCTTATTAGCCATTTTTTGGATGGAACACAGTCAAGAAATGTCCCTTTGAAATTAATAAGGTTGAATGAAAAAGCAGCAGGATAGAAAATCATGGCCCTTTACTCCTAAACTTATATGAAAAGTGTCACACTATGCCTTGAAATGTCAGACTTATTGCCTAAGATAAAACTCTCTGCAAGAGGAATGCTCTAAGAACTATATCTGTTTTCCAGGCTATTCTTTTCCTGGCATGTTAGAAATGAAAATGAAATTTCTTGTGGCTGTGTAAAATAAACCTCTAAACCTTGTTATATAAAAATTAATGTTTGCTTACAATTGCAAAATGTCAAATTTAAGTTATAAAAAAATTAGACTGTGTGAAATTTAGAGATATTTTTTATTCCCATTTTTGCCAGACTATAGTATTTGAACATAAATAAAATTATATAGAATTATACAGCAAAAAGTTACAAAAAATATTTTCCAAACCAAGGGAAATTAAAATATGACAAATTACATAACATGAAAACAGCAGAGCTGATACTTATTAAGAAAACCTGTCATCTTGGAGAAACAATAGTGTTACCAATGTTTTTCAAGCAAAGCAGCACATCACATTAAAGAATGCCACATGTCAAGAAAGACCAGTTAAAATCAAAGCAATTCCTACTAAATAGTATTTTTAATTACTTTGATAAAAACAGGTGAGTGATTAGATTGCAAAATGAACCTAAACATGTAAAAATGAACTGGTTTTGTTTTTCCTTTTTCAATATTATTTCCCCTCAAAGAGGAGCAGTCTTGAAAAATGTTCAAGTGCAGACTTACAGACACAAAAAAATTTACTGGCACTTCTAACACAAGTGCTAAAGTGCACTGGATGGAGTCAGTGTGCACCTTTTGAGTAACAGGAAGAGATTCATTTACAGCCTCTTAGATTGTGAAACTCTCCAGAGTGTTTTGGACACAGCCTTGGCAGCAGAGCCCATGAGTGGGGCTGGCACTGTTTAACACCTTGGTTGGTGCCTGGGCAGTGGGATTGGGGGCACATCTGCCACCAGCACCACCAGGCTGTGCAGAGGGAAGGGGGGACACCAGAGGGACAGACAGGCCTGGGAGGTGGCATCTCTTCATCAGCAGCTACTGCCTTTCAGTACAGTTATTTCTGTGCTGTTTCACTACAGGAAGTTCAGCTGAAGCAGGATGCACATTAAATCCACCTCCTTAGCAAGCTCCTGTGCAGAAGAAGTTTTGCAGGCTCTGCTGATATGGACAGCAGCATTTTTAGTTAATCTCACACTAGCTTTACCAATTTTCTGTGGAGAAATCCAAAGCACAGAAAACTGAAAGCATATTGTTTGTGAAAGCCACCATATGCTGAGAGTAACTTATTTCTTATAGCAAGTGGCAAAACAGTTGGACGATTTTTCTTAAAGATGTGACAGCCAAATGCTGAGACTGAACAAAGACAGCAATTAAAAAAATGACATAGCGAGTGGGGTTGGATATGGTCTATCATCACAAACTAGATTCACACTGAGACTGGCAGGTCACAGACCAGGTTCTCTGTACTTTAAATTATTTTGGAAAAGTGTATGGCAATTAATGTTCTCTTCATACTACTGATTCTATTACAGCTGCAGCATTGTAGCCAAGAGTAGCAATTAAAACATGCCCATTTCTCTTTATTGCAATTGGACTCTGCTTTCGCTATTTGGACATAGAATTGGGAAAAAGTCTTCCTTTTCTTATTCCTCCTCATCCTCCTGCACCTTTCCACCCATGGTTTCAAAGTCTGGATTTGTGCTTTATAACAGAAAGTCACAATTTCTATTGACATTAGCAGGCAGAATCTGTTATATCTCCTATGCTGATTATAATGTATGATTGCAGTCAGTGTTCTGACTCCTTGTATCACTAGACAAGGGTTCAGAGGGTTAGTGGCCCTAAAGAAAAATACTAATTTCAGCTCTGACTCAGTTAATATTTCCTTTCCAAGATAATTGCAATTTTCTTCTTGGTCAAAATTAAAAATTATATTAAGTTATTTGGCATTAAAATAATGAAAAAATTAAAAATATTTTATGCTGAAATAGTAACATGGAAGAAGTCAGGATAGGCTCTCAAAACTTAAAGCCACAGCTCATTGTGACACTGACCACTGATATGTCTTGATGCCTTACCTCTAATTCAAAAATTGCAAAATAAATGAACCACAAATATTAATTGACCATATTTTCTGCCATGCAAACAGCATTTCTTGTCTCTAAACAGTTTTACAAGCACTAATTATTCTTCAAAACATCTGGGGAGACAGGAAACCCCTGCATCTCTGAGTACCTCAAAGCAATGAAATAACTGAGAAAGGTGATTACGTTCCTAATAACTGCAGCCAGTACAGAATTTGCTCTGAGGCAGTAAAGTGAATGACATTACACCACTAATGCACACAAAAGATCACACCAGCATTGAAAACTTACATCTGAAGCACATAAGGCAATATTTGGAAAAACTGCTAGGCATTGGAATAAAATGGATTTCTCTTTTGATTTGTGGTGTAGCTGTGCTTCTAAAGTGCTGCCTCACTTTGATATCCAACAAAAAAAAATCAATTACTTGCCTTAGTTTAACTACATATTTTTGAATGGAATTTATTTTAGCACCCCAATAATTTGGCTTTCTCAGGATTAAAAATGGTGCTTGGTGACAAGGCCTAGTGGTGGACTTGGCAGTGCTGGGTTAGAGGTTGGACTTGATGAGCTCAAAGACCTTTTTCAACTTAAACCATTTCAAGTCTATGAGTCTATGAATAGTACAGAAACAGCATGGAAATGCATACACTTAAGAGCACAACTGTGCAAGAAGACAAAAATTTTACTTCAGTTTTGTATCTAACAATGTCAGTTCAGGGAAACTCAAAAGATGTATGAGTAAAGTGGTTCTTAATCTCAGATGATGTCTCAGCTGACAAATTTTAGGGACATCTGCAACTGGAGGTTGTACCTGGCCTAATATAGTTTGTAGTTTCTCCATTCATCTGTCTCATCTCTTGCTTTGAAATTGTAATTTTGGCTTCTAAGGCTTCCCCTGGCAATGCTTTCCATATGAAAGTTAAGAGTTATGTAAAGAAGTATCTCCTGTCTGAAAATTTTAGAGGCAACCACTTAAATTACTGTATGTGACAACCCTGTTCCCCATTCACTTTCCTTGCAGAATTCATTGAAGTCTGCTGCATCTCCCTGCTGCATCTTTAATGCAGCTCTGGCTCGAAGCACAGTCAGAGATAACACTTCACAGGAGCACAGAAGACACAATTTTAACTCCTAGATCATTTGTAATATAATTCCAGTAATGTTTACCATTGCCTTGGGAGTCTTTGCAGCCTTTCCCAGCAGAGCAGACTGTGTTGGCTGCTCAAAGAGGAAGCTGATTTGCATAATGCCATGTATTAATATGAAAGGTTTTGCAGTTCTTTGGAAATTTACTATTAACATGAAAGCTGTTTGGGGTTTTTGGTTTTGTGTGTTGGTGGCCAATGTCTCCTTCCTGTGCATGCAGCTGAGATGCACTTCTCATGCAGCCCAGCCTGCTTCTCCCAAACAGAACCCTGGAACACTTTTGTAGATGATTTCATGAAACTTTCATTTTCTAACACACACACAAAGAAATACACAGCCCTAAAATTTTTGACTCAAGATTAATGTTCATGCAGCCATGATGAGAATGAACAAACTGACAAAAGCCCCATTCAGCTTCCATCTGTGGAACTAAAGAGTTTTTAGTTTCTTCCCCATTTAATCTCACTTTTATAGACCCTTGTGAAATTCTTTTTAAGAACACTAATTTTGAAGTCAGACCAGGCAGGAAATTCAGTGCTTTAGTTTTGGAAGAAGGGCCAGGAAAACATAAGATTTTATTAAGTCATTTCCAGTTCCTAGAAAGCCATAACTCTGTGTCCAGGAGGTTGGTGCTAAGGAAATGAAAAATTCCCTTTTCAAATGAAAATTATAATTTGTTGACAGGGAGAACAGTGCAGCATTACTACAAATTTTAAAAAAGCCTAAGGAAAAATCACTTCCAAAAATCAGTGCAGGATCACAGAATCAAGAGTTATTGAGTGTAATTACACCAGGAAAAAGAAATTTTTATGAATAATATTTTCTGTGAAGTTTACAGTGCTGTGGATATCTGGGAAAAAATGTATCATGGCTTACTCAAGCTCTCAGTTTTTGGGTTTTGTTTTGCTTTTCTGCTTTCACAGAAGGTATGACACAAATTTACTATAAATAATTATTTTGATCTGACAGCACTACATAAAGGGGTACATTGACAACTTTGAAGGAAGCCTCATGCTAAGAACTCTTTTTTTCTCTTTTCCTAGCTTCATAGGAGGTAAGAATATCATCATAAATTGAAAGCACTTACTGTTTACTGATTACCTGTTGATAATATTATTCAGCATTCTTCCCAGGTCAAGAATCATGATAGAGTAGGTCAAGAAATTAATTTTATTGCTACTAGCAAATATTGAAAAATTGAACATACAATGGCAAATATAGAGATTTTACCTGAAAACCAGTTCAATATTTCATGAGTGTGATTGGGCTCATAAAAACGTGTTTGTCAGGGACACAGGAGCACATAAAGCATTGCTCTGAAGAGGCATTTTTACTGACAGTGTGGCTAACAGGTGGCAGTGTTTTCACCTTTATTTATCACTGGTCTCGTAATGAATATCTGATTTCCTTAATTAAATGTTTGGAAGCAAGTTACATTTACAAACTAAATTAAATTACATTTCATATATTCATGTTCAGATCAAGTTTGGTTTTAAAATGTTACTCTGCTCCTAGACATAGGTAAGTGGCATCCCAAAAATTGCTAATTTATGATGTTCTGATGTGGACAGAAAAACCCAAAAGCAGCACCATAAAGTTAAAGTGAAGAGTTTGTAACAGCTGCAGCTGAACCTGATCTCCACAGCAGCGTGTGGTGAGTATTTTACAGTTAAACACAGAACCAAAGCTTTGGGTCACAAAAAGCTCCAAATCATTTTTCCTCCTCCTCTTTCCACTCAAGTTCAGCCTCCCATTATCTCAAGCAGCAAAGGTAAATGCTGCACTTACCCATCAGACAAGAGTTTGCTCCAATAATGCCTCTAAAAAGAGCTGCATCATCATTTCCATTCCTATCCTGTGTATGCAGCAGTATTTAACAGCATGGAACAACACAAAGAGGCCTTTCAGGAAAAAATAGGAACTATGTTTAGGTCATCTGAAGTGCTAAAGTCAGATAACTCCCACTGAAAAAGGCCAAAAAACTACATAGGCCGGGTCCAGCAATGTCTTGAGTCAACAGGTGGTTTAAAATCTCCCAAATGCATACCAAGTAATTCAATCCATTTGATAGTTTGATATGAAAAATTTTGGTAATATGCCAGCCCCTTTGGTAAAGGACACTAACAAAATATCTTTATGTGAAATGGCACACTGGTATAAGTTCCCTCACAATCTTATTTTTTTTAATACATAAAAAAAAAATAGAAAGATAAATACAATTTACAATGAATAATTTACAAATAATTTAATAATTAATTTGCAAAATGCAATTTATATTATAATATAAATAATATATTAATAAAAGACAATATAATGTATACTATAATAATATAAACATTATATATAATGTTTATTTATAAATAAATATTTTATGTGGGAATAAAATTTGTTCCTCAGATGAACAAATATCCTGACAGCACAAATAAGTCTTCCTTGATTTGCTTTAGCATGTGAGACTTGGCTTACTGTCTCAGTGCTTCTTCAGTGGTCAGTCTGGTCAATGCATACCAAGAACTTTTAACAAAATTTCCCATCTGTTGGCCCAGTTAATATCATTAGACTTTGCTATGTATCCATCTGTACTAGACAGGCAAAATACAGTTATTAATTTCTTTGTTTTAATTATTAGAACACCATTAATTCATCGAACTGGACTTCGTTGAAAAATCTGTAAGGATGGTTATGCAGTGTTTTCCTTGGCCACGCTACAAAAACTCATTAAATTACAATTCTGGTCCCTAATGGCTTGCTTCTTATCAGACTCATGCCAGGAATTTGAGTATGCTCAAAAGTCTCTTTGTATCTCTATTTACTCTGCTTCTCAAGACCCTAATTTATACATTTTGTTTTGCCTTTTTTAATAAATGTTGTGCTCAGAAATGCTGGGGTAGATGAATAACCAGATTTCACCCAGATGCTTGTTCCCAATTCAGAGTGCAGTATCTGAGAGACACATGCACTCAGAAACAAAACTGACAGTGTTTCCCCAAAGCAGGCCCTTAAAATCTACTCCAAAAATCTGCACAGTCCCCCAGCAGGGTCTCCCTACCAACACCAACATTATTCCAATTTCATTTTCAGTCCCTCATATCATCTTTTTTTTTTTCAACTTTCTATCTCACTGCTGACCCTCATGGATAAGTTATAGCATACAGACAGCTATTTTTATCCAGAAAATATACACTGCAAGAATTTTATACAAACATTTATAAGGACATGTTGCAATCAACTAAAACGCAGCAACTCAGCCCGCAAATCTAGATTTGTGAGGACAGTTTTGCAAAGTTAGCTGCTTTTACTGCTTAATCAGCCTTGTGAGCCAGCTCAGAGCACTGGTCTTTATGTGGAAGCATGAACACAGATATTACCAAAGAGGCAATACAGGAAGTGATTTTATATACCTATATATATACACACAGATATATTTTTACAAGTGATGTTACAATTCTGATTCTAAGAACCATTCTCAGATTTATAATCTACCTGTAAATATGGTGTGTTTTTCAATTTCAAAAGTTTCTCAATGCATGAGTTGAAGCATATTTCCTCAGTCAGGTTACTAATTAATGCACAATTATTGCTGTGAGCCAGGTTCCAAACTTCATAAAAACAAAGCTAACTTTAAAGGAGATTGCTGGGCGCTGTACAGAGCTGTGCCTTGTCTCTGGAAGAGGAAACTGCATTGCTAAAGGGTGTCATGTGTTTGGAAAATAACATGAGGAAGCCAATTTTTCTTATAGATGTTTGTATTTCATCTCATACCCACACTGAGATCCTCCAACAAGCCTGTACATTTACAATTTGCCCGTGAAAACAGACCTAATTGCAGAAGTAGGATGGCAATCAGCAGCTTACAGTGCCCTGAAATTAGGAGTGGAAAGCAGAGACATAAAGCTGTAGGTACTTTCCTCCAAAGAACTAGTAGATACCTTGAAGATTTTTTAAAATTTACGAACAGCTACTTTTGGTGCCAAAATCCTTATCCTAAGTCTCACAATATTGCTCTTTTCCACTGATTGCTATAAGTGATCAACAGAGTTTTTATTCTGTAAAAGCCAGGATGTTGTCAGCAGAGAAAGCTGCAGTTTAAGGCCACACATTCAAATCCAATACAGTGACCCAAAGGGACAAATGTAAGCCAGTTAATCCACACTTGCAAGATTAAATTCTACTCATTTTACACGGGGGGGGGGGGGGGTCAAAAACTCATTAGAAATTTGGTATTGATACAACTTTCTGCATATTTGTATGTTTAAGTCTAATTTTTTCCCTATGTGAATAATTTTACTACATATTTGTACCCCTGAAAATGGTGCTTATTTCTGTGAACATCTTGAACCACAGCTGCACATTATCATTCAGAAAAAGTCTGGAAGAGAATTGTAAATGTTAATCTTATTATAAAGCCTTTCAGACAAAAAAAAAGCATTTTGTAGTCAGCCTATAAAGCTTTTCTAAAATTCAATGTTCTTCTATGCTATTTCCTGTAGAATCATCTTCGTTTCCCCTCAGATTTCAGAGAGCTCTCTCTGAGCAATAATCTTAGAAGCTGCCCCCAGCTAAGTGACTGCACCAGTGGATCCACCCACAGAGAAGCAGCTGCATAAGCAAATAATTCCAAACTCTGTAGCAGACACAGGAAGTAGCTTTGCCTTGTCTGAAGCACAACAAGGTCTAATAAGGTATTTGCCATTCATTTTTAGTTTCTATCACTTTTTAGCAGAACTCCTGGCATAGCTGCATGAACTTTGCACAGAGGAAGTGAAGGAGTAAGCCTGATGCACAGTACTCATTGCAGGCTGAGAGTTAAGAGTATGTGTGCTGCTGAATGAAGATAGCTGAGTATTCCCACTCAGCTCCTGGAATTCACCATGAAGCTGGCAGTGAAAGATGGAAGAAGGACTTTGCTGGTTGCATCAGAGACTTCTGCCCTCTGGAACACCTGTGCTGGTGACTTTATTCAGTCTAAGTCCCAGTGCCTCCATTCCCCTTCTCATCACCAGGCACTCAACCCAAACAACAGGAACATGAAGAGAGAATGAAAGTATCAGGAATAAAATCCTGTTCCCTTGCAAATGACCGGTTGTATTCTCAGTGACTGCCACAAAGTTATGGCCTTTTTTTTTCCTATTTTCATGATTAACTTACAAAAACCAGCACTTAAACCTGCAAAAAAAGACATGACTCGATATCAAATGATTTTTTTACCATTTAGGAAGATGATCTCTCCCCCCTGTCTCTGGCAGCTGTGAAAAGGAGTACTTGAAGAGCCTCCAAGCAAAAGACACCCCCATAAAATATTATTTAGTCAGGGTTCTACATTTACTTATGCTGGCCATTTACTTGACTGTTTTATCCATGATTTGATGACTTGGCATTTAGGAATTTTGATTTGCAAGTCTTTTTCATTATTCAAGTCCCTTTCCTTTTCTTGAAAGAGCAGCCGAGATTCTCCTCCAAAAGCTTATTCTTTAAAATTGGTACTTAAAAATGCCAGCAGCTTTTAAGGGGCTTGAAATAGCTAAAACTGTACTCACTACTTTGTGTATTGTCAATTTGTAACTTGGTCAGGATATGAAAGATACTTTTTATTGCCATAATGGGGCTCTTAAAGGCGTGGGCTTCTTCATTTAATAAAAAGAACCAAGTCAAGAAATCAATACAGGATTCATAAAGTAACAATCTATTTAACAAAATGATACTGAATTGCTATCAGAAAACATGGCTATATGATGTGAAATACTAAAGGTGATAAATAAAATCTATATTTTATTGTATACAATAAATTCTTTTACTTGTTTATAATGGCTTTTGGTTGAATAAAGACCAGTCAGAAATCAGTGGGCACCTGTTTTGTTACCAAATCACACAAACCTGCCAGGGAAACTTCTAAAAATTGAGTTAATGTATTCCAAATTTTGCTTAGCATGCGAGTATTTTTGGTTCCCTACAAAACAATTTTGTTTAAACTCAGGCACCTTCCAGTAAGACTGGAAATTTTGTAGTCATTTATGATTACATACTGCATATTTCTGTAGCAATTCAGAGATGCAAGCATAAACATTTTTTGACGCCTGCACAGAAATGTGATGTTTTGTGGTAATGAAAAATGAACAATAACAGATTGTACTGGCAGTCCTTCCAATGGAAATAACTGGCATGATGGCATGGGCCACCAGGTGTCTGGCCTTAGCAGGCTGGGGAAGGACTGGAAGGGGCAAAGAGTACAGAGAGGAAACCAGAGACAGCCATTGCAACCCCACAACCATGCAATATTAAAAGGAAAGGTAACTAACACTTTAAAAGTGTCAGAAGGGTCTATGCTCCAGTAATATCTCTGCAGAGCCAACACAACGTAGTGTTAGCCTCACATAAGCATATATACATAGCTTTCTAAATGTGCCACTTCTGCTCTAACTCAATTTTAAAAATCTTGCAAGCATGAAGATGCTCTAAAATATATAGGATAGGTTAGTGAATAGCAATTGATCAGGACTTTTTCCTTTTTTGTTTCATAGGACTCAGCACGGGCAAGACAGAATGTGTACAATTGCAAACTACTTAAATATTCCCCACAGATCTATTTTAAGCACTCATATTTCAATCAATGGTTCAGAAGGAAGCTGCAGTATAAACACATTCCATTCAACCAGATTTGCATATTGATGTCAGTAGTTTGAATCAAACCAATTAGACCATGTAGTTATCTATGGAAAACATATGGCAGACTGATAAAAACCCAGTTCTATGTTTAAAATCTACAGTATTTCATTAGCATAGCAAAAAATCAGCTGAAGGAGGATGCTATTCTTCATGGACTAGACAAACTGATACAAGGAGATCTTGGGCTGGATCCTCAGCTGGTAAAAACCCACTCTGAATACAGTGGTGAATTGAAATGGAGCTAGTCAGTCTGAAAGCAAACACATGCTCATGCAGGCACTGAATCAAGCACCGATTTCTTTGTTCTCAGTTTCTTATCTGTGAAATTAGACTATCCCATTTTCTCACCCATCCTTATTTCAATTAAAGAGAAAGTTCTTCAGAAATAGCATTATCTCTTGCTTTGCTTCAAAAAAACCCACAAAATTGCAAAAGGCTCATCTATGCTGAGGTACTGCCCAACATGAATAATGGAAGTGGCACCTCAACCTTTTATCTCTAAGTTTACCCTTTCATGATGGCCTAAAAGCTTTTCTTAGCTCATGTTTATCTTCAGCAATAAATCATGTTTTCATTGCATCTCTTCCTCATTGAGGTGCAAATAACAGAACAAGACAAATTAAACTTTAAAACAGTGGCTGAGAAAAGAAATAAAGGACAGATAAATGAATTCATGTAGGAAAGACAACATTGATTCCAAACACCATCTTTCACTGACTCTGCTTCTCATATTAAAAAGAAAAAAAAATCAACTCCTTTGAACAGGCAGTGATTTAGCTATAAAAATATCTGGTCTGCAAAACACAACTAATCATCTCATCAGCACCATGCTCATCTCTAAATTCTCCTGGCAATAACTGTATGCTAAGCATTTAAGTCCATCCTAATAATGTGTCTGTAGTTCCTAGACTGCTCTTTTACTGAATGAAGAACCCACATGATTTGTTAGGTGACATCATTTACAAACAATGGCATTGCTGTCTAGCATGAATATCAATTTAGGAAAAAAATTATTACACTACCATCTATATGAAATTCAGGCTTAGCATTGTATAAAGTCACAATATATGCTAATTTCTCCCCCCCTCCTACACATTCTTAAGCAAGTAAGTCACATTCTTCAGCAAGTAAGTCAGTTCACTGCAGATAATTTATTCCACTACTACTGAATCATGAAATGTCAGGAGACATGACCATGGATCAGGATAACATAGTAACTTTTTTATTATTATTTTCATACATTCCCCATATATACATAAGTACTAAAAAAGGAAGATCCTCATATCAAAATAATCCACATCTAGATAGAGTTCAAGAAGAAAGCAAAATGTCCTTTTCTCATTGGTATTCATATAGCAAATGCTGAGGCAAGAAAATTCAGCTAAATGTTGTCCTGCCTGTGAACCCTGAAAGAGCTTCAGTCCCTCGTGAAGATTTCACTAAGTTTATATGAATTACATTCAGAAGCAAGGTTAGTAATAAATATAAGTTTTGGAAGTATTAAAACACTTCAGTTAAATTTAAGCCTACCACTTAAATGCTGAAGTTAATTAAGAATCACAGAAATCTCTGCTGATACCCCAGAAAATAATGTCTCCTTCTGCATATTCAAATCAAATACTTTTCCAGACCAGGCAGCCAGAAATTAGAATAAATTTAGAAATAGACTCATTTCTTTTGGGAAAGTCCCTTCAAGAACATAGTGTTTGACCATTAAACAGGCACTGTCAAGCCACTACTAAACCATGTCCCCAGATGCCACATCCACATGTTATTTCAGTATCTCCAGAGATGGTGTCAACTGCTTCCCTGGATAGCATATTCAATGTTTGAGAATTCTTTCAATGAAGATGTTTTCCCTAATATGCAACCTAAACCTCCCATGCCACAACCTGAGGCCGTTTCCTCTCTGTGGTGGATGTATTTGACTCCTTAACCTAAGCTGAAGTAGTTTGGTAGAGTCTTCAAAGGATAGAAACACCTGAGCTGGGCCAAGAACATCTCTGGTTCCAGTTTGTTCTCCGAGAACCACAAGGGAGCAGAGGGACCCATTGAACAGCCACAAAAAGGACTGAAAGTACCACACACAGAGGAGTGAAAATCCTGTATGGAACTATCCATGTGGCTCAAATGTAGGTGTGTGCTTAACAGCTTTCCAAAGAAACAAACCTGGATGCTTTTTCAAGGTTGCCTTAGCCTCTTGAATCTCAATTGATGCTCAGAAAGAAAAGTGATAAGTCATATGCTTCTAAGAAAAACTAGAATAGCAGATTTTTTTCCCAGATGCTTGTTGTCCCTCCATAGATTGAATATTTACACAATTATTTCATTATGATGTTGGTGTATAGTGTCTATTGAATTTAAAAGTTACTTAATACTGAAAGCAGAATAAGTTACCTAACAAGTAATCAAGCAGTGATCGAGGATGGGTATACTGGGCTTCTGGAACTGACCCATGCCTCTCTTGTGCTATTAAATATCTTTGAAAGTAGCAGAATGGTAAAGAATAGGAACAAAACCGTTGCAAAAACTGGCTTGGATCAGTGGTTAGGCTGTGATCATTTTAATTTGGCTAGATGGAATGGTATACAGTTGGAAAAAAGGGAAGGCAATCAATGTAATGTAGACTGAAACAGTAAAACCAGAAGTGAGACTTGGAAGTTGACACTCGATAAATTTAAGTTGGATTAGTATAAAATTTCAAATGGGTTGTGTTTTCAAATTTGAAACTGTCTTCTAGTAATAGCTGTAAATTCCTGGGCACTTTAAAATCAAGATGGGGTCTATTTGCTATTTGTGCTTTAGTCCTATACAAAGTAATAAGCCTAGTAAAGGAACTGACAGTGATTCAGACAGGACTTTATGGTTTTTCTACAGTGGGTGAAGGACTGCATCCCCCCCATCTCTGACTATCACTGCAACTTCAGAAACTCATGGCTGAAGAACTTCAAGAGTCTGTCAGAACACCATCTCATCAAATTATCAAAACCAGCGTTCAGTAATAACACAGTTTACCACTTCACAATCTCTCCCATACTTGAAAGCAACAACTTGGCATCCTTATATTAAAAATCAAAGGTAGAATTTTATTACTTCCACTGAGGATACAAAGAGAAAACAGAATTATATTTAAACATATAAACAGGCAACAATTCACATAGAGTTATTTTAAATGTGTACATAGAACAAAGAGAGGCACCAGTTTGGTAATTTTTTTCTGGAATAAAGTAAATATATCAAGCTCAAATACAATTATTAATATGAAAGTCCTCTTTTACAATTTGTCATCAAGAAAACAAGAAGGAAAAATAGAAAGAGAAATCCAAGATCTTTATTATTTTTTCACTGCACACTTTATCAAATACACCTTCCTAAATTCTTGTAAACCTCAAAGCAATAGCACTTGTTTACTCTGAGTGTGAGTATAGAAAAAACTTGCAGCAAAGGTGAATTTATATGAGACTAATATTTACAAGGCCATGCACTGTCCTTGCTCTCTAAAAGAACAATTTGATGTCAATAGAAGTTACATTGAAGGTCACTTTTATTTCAAATGGCTGATACTATATTTCAGGGATTTACTTCTACATTGTTGACCTTTGCTCTCAAAGTCTTATTTCTTCACCATAAAAAAATATATATATATATTATACACACATACATATATATATACATGCATGCGTATATATAATTCAAGACTGTTACTTTCAAATGTAGTGTACAAGGTGTTAAGCAACAGAATTTATTCTTCATTAATGAGAGGAGGAAGGAGGGGGAGAAGGAAGCAAAAACCCCTCAACACCTGAAAAATTAAGCAAGTCTCAAAAGTGATTGACTTGTATAAAAAAGGCAATGGCTTTAATTTTGTGTTCAGACACAGATAATGAGTAAGAACATTCTCTAAACTTACATGAAAGGTCATAATTTGTCTCAGCTGTGGCAAAGTGCATCATCCTGAAGCACTCCTTAGCTCACATTTCACAGATTCTGGGACACAGAGCAATTTCACTGTTCAGGGCACCCTGTGCCACCACCCAGGAGCCACCGTGGCAGCCACACTCACACCCCCAGCCTGTCACTGCTGGGACCAAAGGCCCTTCACAGAGGCAGCTCCAGCGACCTGACAAGTCCCCACTTGGCTCCCTGCACACCCCACACTCACAGCCAGACCAGTTCCCTTACCAGATATCCTGTAACAGGGCTGCAGATATCCAGGTTCTTCAATAAATTCAATTCTGCTACAACAACTTCAGCTTGAGCTGGCACCTCTGAGGAGGGAGTTGGAGCTCCTGGGCTTTTATCCCCTCACTCTCCTAACTCCAGGGAAGTGTGTGATGCTCAGCAGCTGGCGTGTCTCACCTGGTGAGCCACAGGTGCCCCTTGTTAAACACAGGGTGGCAATTCCCAGGCTCCTTTCCCAGCCCCTCCCAGAGCTCAGCCTGCAGCTGCTCCCCAGCCTTCTGCACTGAATGGATTCCTCAAGAACCACGATGTATTCTGCAAATGAGGATGTATTCTGTGTCACCTGTGTCTGTGACAAGGGTAATGCTTTCAAAGGATCCGAGGTGCAGGGAACTGGAAGGACAAGATTCCCAGTACAGGCTCTGTTTCACGGCAATACCTTTGGATATCTGTGGCAGCTTCTGCCTTGAAGTACTTTTTTCACTCTTCTTTTCTTGCAGGTTCCCTCCCCATCCTCTCTGTTGAGCTCAGCTCTCTGTAGAGCAGCTGCTGAATGGCAGGATTTATAGCTAAGGACATCAAGCAAAATCAGAATTTATTTCAGATATCCTGCTGTTCTGTGCTGCAAGTGGTGGCAGCTGAAACATGTTTGGGAAGGAATATGATCAAACTCACAAAGGGTTGCCCTCAGTCGGGTTACAGGAGTCAGCAGCTTCCACACCTAGTTTCCCACATAGAGGGTAATATTAAAAACATGAGTCCACCTTCAGTGCATCATTAACAGTTTAGTCTCAGCTATGATGGGTTAAGCTTATTGCTATTCTTCATTAAAATATTTAGGAGTAGATAAATATGATTTATAATTGAATTCAGAGTTTTGTAGCCTTTCCTATTTTGCACATAAGTGCCTTGAGTCTTAGATTATTTTTTTTAAATTTGCCCATTAATACTTTTTTTGGCGTTTAGTTGTTTGTTTTTTTTTCCAGTTTTTTTGAAAGGCAAGCATATATAAAAAATTACAAAGTTCAATCTTATCTTCATAGAGCCAATTGATCAATACAAATGGGAACATGAGATGTCTCAGGGACAATGATCTCTGATAAGTGTCTTGAGATGAGCTATGAAAGCTGAATCAGCAAGACCTCCTGCTTCTGCTCTAATTGCATGGAAAGTTCATCAGCAAAGAGCATCAGCATCTGCTGGCTTTGGAGATCATTTTCCCAGAGAGGAGGAAGCAGTAAATTTCTATTTGTATTCACAGACAAAACCAGTAGACAGCTCAAAATGAAATACACTATCACTTTAGCTCTTGCTGTACCTATGGTTTCAGAAAAGTTAGGAAATCTGCCTTTAACATTCCTATTTACATTAAGTAGAGACAAGGGTATTGTGTTGCCCTATTAAACTGATGAAATTTTATCAATCAATGCATTGAAATGAAAACAGACTTGCAATTATGTTCTTGTTGCATAGTGTAGGCCCCAGTTTAAAACATCTGCTGCATTCAAACACGTGTGGTAGAATTTAAAAATGAAACTACCAGCTAATGCTTGTAGGACATATTTTCCAAGATGTCTGATCTTAATGCTGCAACAAGATTAGACAGAGATAAGGCAGAAGTTGCTTTTCCCCCTCGTTCATGGGAAAAGTCAAGTGTAGCAAACATTAGAAAACTTCCAAGAAATATTTTGTTTTTAACAGCATGAATAGGCATGTGCATGAATTCCCCCCTGCCCTGGATGAATGTGAGAAAAGCAGTGGATATATGTTGAGTGTGATACAGAGACAACTAAAAGCCATTGAGTACTCACTTCTTAGTGCACTTTTTAAGCATCTGGGCCTTTAAAACTGGCAGAAACATATATTTTCCCTCTTGATGTTTTATTTTGGAATTGGCAAGAGATGAAAACAGTGAAACAGCTGTGGCTCAAGCTAATGAATATTAATTTTCCAATACAATCACTGGTCCATGCACACACTCATGCTTTTGGTTGCACTGCTCTATACACTGTTCTAAAATTGCTTGAATAAGACAATGTCTAAAGCAGTATATGCAGACAGAATGGGAATTATCTCTTAAACCCCAGACTGTGAGATACAGGACAGAAACACAGCAAGGAAATCAAAGAAAAGCTCTCTTTGGGAACCTCTGTTGTGCAGGTACTTGCTAATTACTCGCCACACACGGAGGCACTAATGGCACTGCCAGGACAGCAGGGCTGCTCATCGAACACCAGCTCTGCTGCTGCACAGCCCTGCTCTCCTGACACAAAGCAACAGAGCACGACCAAACATGACAAGTCACAAAACTGTGTTTGGGCAGAGAACAGTGTGAGAAAGCAGCAAGCACTACCCAAAAGGCACTTCTTATCCAAAGGTGTCTGAGATCACAAACAGTGCAAGGTCACTTGGCGTTTTGGGAGGAGGCACATGAGCATGTGTGAGAAGAACCAGTTCCAGGCCATGTGCTGGACTTCAAAAATTTGCAGTTAAGTTTTGTGGTATTCACATTCTCTGGACAGAGAGACATAGTTCTGTCTCTCAGGAGAAGCACAGAGAGAAGAGAAGACAATCTTTATCTCTGCTCCTTTGTTTTCCCCATGTGGAATGTGGTATGGAGATTGTTTACCCGCAGTGATTGCTGGGTTGGATTCTGGTGAAGGTTGTTTGGGTTAAGTGACCAATGGGTCCAGCTGTGTCTCTCTCAGCAGAGAGTCATGGGTTTAGTTAGTTAGGTAAGTAAGAAGTAAGTATGCAGTATAGGATAGTATATCTTTAAATAATATCTTAATGTATTATAGTATAGTTTTAATAAAGCTGTCCTTTAGCCTTCTGATCTGGAGCCAGACATCATCATTTCTTTCCATCAGGGGGTCGCCTGATTGCTGATAAAGTTTATCTTTTACACCTACATACCACCATATAACTACCTCAGATTTAAAGCAATATATTTACAGACACTTTGGATAACTAAAAGGAACCTGATTGCAAATGTTGATTTTGACTTAAAGGAAATAAGTATATAAAAAAATATCGTGCCAATTGACATGCATAAATATCACTTCTAGTGAAAACAAAATACATTTAAAAGGGAATGTTCCATGCATCTAACAGAATTGTAGAAATATTTTTATTCATTGCTTATCTTAGTTGTGCCCACAACCATTTTAAAATTGGCCAGATCCCTAAAAAGTCTAGTCATTTAGAAGTAATTCCTATTTATTTTTAAGTCAAATCTCTGTAACTGCCCTGTCTTTCAACACTTTAATTAGAGAATCCCAGCTGAGGAGCAAGTTTTACTTACATAGGAAATATAATTAATTTAGCTATAAGTCACCATTGTATTTGTATGACGTTTTTATCTCTACTTGCTTTTATGTGGTCCTCTGTGATAGTCTGTGCACTCACTGAAGAGGTTACAGGGAAAGCTTTGTGTTTAATGCACTAGTGTGAATAAAATTAAGAACATCTGGTGAAAGAACACCTGACTGAACACATGCAGCAAGAGTGAAATCTTGCCCGAGGAAACTGCTCTGTGAAGAGGGGTTGTCTCCACACTGTATCCCTATCAAATAGCATTGATGGAGCCAAACTGTTTTGCAATATTCCTGGTAGCTTTTTAATAGCAGGGCTTTGCTGAATCAAAATATTCTAGTATGGTGGGCCCTCAAACAACTAAATCCAGCTGACATTATGCTGTTGGGTAAAATTTCCACTTTGATCTTCTGGCATTTACCCCTGAATACAGAGGATGCCAGTGGTCAAAGAGACAATGTTGTATTCTGTACTATTTAAAAGAGGGAGGAAATCTGGTCTCTCCACCAGTAAGTTCTTGGCATACTTCTCTCTTTTTTTTTTCTTCCTGGATTTCTTTTTATGTTACCCACTAAGCTGCAGTGTTTCCCAGATACAAGACTTTCTCAACAGGTTATTGAACTCCATCAGGCTGCTGTTCTACTCTTTTCCAGTTTATTGATGAACATATTAACTAATACTGAAGGCATTTAGAGATCATCTGATACCCACTTTCTGGAGCCCGTATGTCAGACTTTCTTGCAGTATATCAGGAAAAAAAAATTCTTCCTTGGTAACAGTATCAATAGTTGGAGGTCTTCATTTAGTAGGAATATGCCGCAGCATATGTTCAGTTTGATCATCACTGCTTTGACCTTATTATGCTATATCTCATTATTAACTTAAAATGCAGTATCTTTCAGCATATGGTGCACTAGGGCTTGCAGCAGAGAGCGAAAATTCAGGATTATCTCACCTTTATACAGCAGCAGATTTGTAATATCTGAAGGCACAGCAATGAATCACATTGTCTTTCAACAGCAGTGCAATATGGACCTGTCATCAGTGCACGACAATGGACTTGAATAGAGCCATTTCCATTTGGAACCAGCTGCAGGAGTCATGGAAGGGCTGGGAGTTTGTGTGCACTGCTGCAGCTGTTTGGGACAGAGGATGGACGCTGGGCAGTGCTGCAGGGATAATGCATCTCTTGTCTTCAACTAATTTTCTGTCTACTGATGACAATAGGAATAAAGGGGAAAAAAATCCCCTGAAACAAACAAATATCCCCCAACCACCCCTTCCAATCAGCTCTAAAAATAACACATGCAATGAATAGAAGCATTTGTTCATTAACTTCCTTTTCATCTGGTACAATCTTGTCCCTTTGATATTGAAATTTGGATGAATTTATCATTGCTAACATAGTTTTAAAGAACAGAAGAAATAGTAAAAAATATTCTGATGGTTATCCTGATGTAAATACAAAGATGATCACTAAGGTGTCACTGATGCCTTTTCACCATTTCATGTTTTGAGAGAAGATCTTCTAGAGCAGAAAGGTAATTCATTTCCAAGCTCTATCAGTCCTCACTTTCTTGTCAAATTTCCACAGAGACAATACACTGTGGTGCTGGTTTTTATGACATGAATCCCTTCCATTGTAACTATACTGAGAGAACAAACTTATTTCACACAGGCCATCAATCAGTCTTTAGAGAGCAAAACCTCACGGTTACTGCTTTGCCAGTTTGGCCTGTAAGTAGTGATTTAAGGAAAAGATGTGGAATAACATTACCAGCTCCCTGGGCCAGCCCAACTTTTGTTCAAAACAAGCAGAAAATATTTCCTATGAAAAAACATTGGGCAAGGATTCAGCAAAGCTAGTTTTCTCACATCTGTCAGTTAGCCACACAGTAATTCTTATTTATCTTGTCCATTAACAGGAGCAGCCATTCACACATTTCTATCTGCAACAGCATTACAAGATATAAGTAAACTAAGCCTGACATTTTCCAGAGGATGTGGGGAACAGAAGGCTGTTTACTGGACTTTGGTATCGATAAAGACATATTCCCAATATTCTATTTTAGCCTTATGGGATGCTCAACCATCTGTCGAAGCACAAGCTGATGCAACACAAGTGATTAAAAAAAGAAATCCTATTTGCAGCATCAGAAGCTTTAACAATGTTTTGGATCACTGCATTTCCATCACACTGTAAACACTGTGTTTCTGTAATGAATAAGGCCATTGGCAGGACTGAGCAGTGTACAAATCCATGCAAACAGATGGGGTGCAGCTGAAGGTCCCAAGGAAGCAGGCTTGCATAGGCTGTGCTGCTCAGGGACTTCCCTATGACTGGAGAAAGGCATGTAACCCATTTTTAAGGAAGAGGAGGAAGTTGTAGAAAACATCAATCTATGGGAAAATTATGCAGCAATCCTTCCTCAAAGCCATTTTTAATCACAAGAAGAGAAACAAGAACAGGGATGGTGAAGCTGAAGTCCAGCTGGTGGCCAGTTGCTGGTGGAACCTTTCAGGGATTGACACGTCAATACCAGGCCAGTATTTCTCAAGCTTTTTTTATTAACACCCTGCATGGTGAGCAAGGGAACACCCAGTTTGCAGATGGTACAGAAACGGGAGTAGTAGCTGATATATTGAGGAGATTTATCTCCTGACTGGCATTTGTGAGACTTCAGCTGGAATATTTTGTCCAGAGCTGAGCTTGTCAGGGTGACACAACGGAGTGAGTGCAGCACAGCCAAGATGACCAAGATGAGGTCTGCAGCACAGAATATGGGTTCGTTTAACCTTAAGAATACATGAGCATGGAAGCACTTGCATCTGGCAGTACCTGTCCCAGTGCTTCAGCTTTCAAAGTGTGTTTTCCTTATTAAACCTGTAGGGTGTTGTCTGGCTATGGGCTATTTTAGTATCCACAGCAGCATTCTGCCCATCAAGAGAAATGTCACATAAAGGAGGAAGAGCAGCAGTTACATTCTGAGGGCAAGTACTCACAACAGTAAGAAATGGTCATCCTTATACTAATTGCATCAAGAATATACTTCTTACTGAACTAATAATAGAGGCATAACCTCTGAATATGCTATATCTTAAATTGTAATAAATTAGCAAAATGCTATTTGGCAAATCAAGCATGTTGCATGTCAGTCTTCACAGTTTCTAATAAAAGTGGGCATTATCAGGAACACTATTACTTTTTAAGTAGAATTGTGCATAACATTAACAGACACAGGATGATGATTATTATAGGTGGGGCAGGCTAAGCTGAATCTCATTTCCTGCTGCTTCCATGCCAATTTCCTTTAGCCCTCCTATTGCGAGGGCTTTAACAGGAGCAACACCACGTAATCAGCAAGTGTCACCTCTGTTATACACAAAGAGGTCCACGTGCTGGTACTGAAGCATGAAGATGTGGCAAGTGCCCGTTTCAGCCCTTTCACAGAGGCACAAATGAAATGGGCTCGCCCAGAAGGGACCTCCTGACTGTGCCCAGCATTCCCAACCCCTCTGTGCCCCGAGGCTCTGCAGGGAGCACAGGGAGGGACCCCAGCACCCACCCCCTGCCCTCCCTACCTCCTGCCTGTCACCTGGTCAAGTATCGTTATGAAGATTCTTTATTTCTTTCTAAGAGCACTGCAGATAAAACCAAAAAGAGCAGGGCTATCAATGCATGAGCCTTAAAGGAAGCAGCTCACTAAAGGTGAAACTGTATAACTAGATGGGACACATCCCTGTAGCATACAGGATATTTGCCCACTTCCTCTTATTTGGGACAGAAACCTAAATAGATAACAAAGACCATTGTATAAAATCAGCTCTTAAGGTATTCTATATTTGAGATTTCTTCTTAAAAATGTACCTTAAAAAAAAAAAAAAACAACCAAACTTGGATAATGTCTAAGCTCTAATTTTAAACTTGATACAATCCCAAATACAGACCACCTCAAAATGCCTTATTACTTAAATTGGGCCACTGCCATAGTAAGCTTTCCCGTAGATAAAATGGAGAACAGGAAAGATATTTCCCATGTTTAGCAGAAGTTTTTACTCACCTAAAAATAGGTCTTTGTTTCTGAATAATCTCAGAAAATAAATATTCATATAACAGAATATATTAATTCTGTAGGAAAATAGAAATAATCCATATCTAATATCTGCATCTGATTTTGGATATTGCATATCAATTTTTATTGAAAAAGGGAGGAAAAAAAGACATTTTGATCTCATATGATTTTCATCTACATACATTGGCTTCAAATTTGGGAATTGGAAAGAAAGGTCGATACCACACATATTATTTAACCTGCTGTCTGTGGCTCAAATTGCTCTGCCATGATCTGCTCACTGGGCACTACTCAGACACATTCGTTGTAAATCATGGTTATATTTTGATTTTGGGTTAATTTTTCTGGGCTTTTTGTTTTGGTTTGGTTTTTTTTGGGTTTTTCTTTTTGTTGGTTTTCTTTTTTTTTTTTTTTTTAATTCAGATGACCATCTTGGAGAACTGAACAGACTTTATCTTCTTTTGGAAGAGCAGTTAAGTGCAGTCACATACAAACTTGAGGACAATGAAAAGCTTATTCCAATATTTTTGTCCCACCACTTTCAGAAAAGAATAGCTGCAGTTCCTATTCAGTCTGCCAGACAATCAAAATGAGAATGATTCTTATTGAAATGGCTTTCTCTGGGTTTAAAAATCTTACTTTTTTGTATGTGCATTTTTGATTTATACTATAACTTTTGCTAATATAAGAAACGAGGAGGCTGATTTTTAATTTCAAGTACTTTATCTGCATTATCTTGGCTGATCAGTAAATGCTCTTTAGAAATCTGGATATCTGATCATTCAATCTGCCTTGTTGCATAATCCTTAGTGGCAGTATTGTGTGGTAACTATAACACTGCCAAAGCAGATCATATAACTTTGCAAAAACATCATTTTCTAATCACTCTTCACATCACTGTGAAGTCTTAAGATCAAGCCCAGACTGTTAAATCTGCAAAACTGCAAAAAGAGCACATGACAGGGCAGAGACAGAGAATGAACATCAGGGTGCCCCCAGTTCTCTGCCAGGTGCTCCACAAACACCACCCCTGAGCCACCAAGGGCAGCAGGGGCCAGACCCCATTGTCCCTTTCAGGGAGAGCAGCATCAGCACAGGGGGTCCCTGCTCCTCTGCACTCTGTGATCCAGGTACAGAGCACAGAACTGAGACAACATCCATTACCTCCTCCCATAACAACACAACAGTTTGCTTTCCACCCCGAGGGTCATAATTCCCAGTTATTGCCACACTGAGATTTCTGCTGCAAGTGTTTGGAAATATAGCTCGCATATAATGGGGTCTGATACCTTAGTGAGGCTCCTCTGGGACCCCCAAGTGTACAGCGTGCTCTCCAGCAATTCCCAACAGCTCCCCAGAGCTACAGATCCTGCAGCATGCAGGGTTTTATTCTCACCTCACCTCTGTGTGCCTGAAATCAGTCCGGTGGTGCAGGGGGACCTGGCAGCTCCAACTGAAAGGAGTTATAGAAAAACAGAATCGTTGAGGCTGGAAAAGACCTCCAAGATCATCAGCCTTCAACCAAATGCCACCATGCCTACTAAGCCATATTGTCAAGTGCCACTGGTACTGGTTTCTTTAAACACTTCCAGGGATGTGGACTCCAGTTTCCTGGGCAGCCCATTCCAATTCTTCACTCACTCACTGAATAAATTTTTCCTAATATCTAAGCTGAACATCCCCTGGTACAATGTGAGGCCATTTCCTCTTGTCCTGCCACTGGTTTCCTGAGAGAAAAGACCAGCCTCCACCTTGCCACAAGCTCTCAGGTAGTTGCAGAGAGGAATAAGGTCTCCCTTGATCCTTCTTTTCTTGGTACTAAACAACTGTACCCTCAGCTCTATGTTGCAAGTGAGGGCAGCTTTATCTGGGGCTTGCTCACACTTGGGGAGGGAGGGCAGAGCTGTTCTTTTGCCAGGGTGCAGTCCCCTCCCTGGTGTCACCAGTCCTGGGACACCTGGACACTTCTGCCCGCAGCTACACCCTGCAGAAGAGCAGGACTGACACTTCTCCTGACTGCCAGCGTGCCTCCAGTCTCCTGGGTGTTACCATTTAGCTGGTTTTGAGCACAGTGGTAATGCCATCATTACTGCCTGAACTCAAGAGAACTGAAGGGGAAATCCTCTCCTCCATTTTCTGGGGATCACATGAGCACTACAGGAGAGAGAAAGATGAGGAAAGAATAGCCCCATGAATTTGATTTCTATTCTATTCGCAAGATAAGAGCTATATGAGTTGCAGGGGAACACAGCAGGGAAGAAAGCAAGCATACCCTGAAATTCAGTTGAAAGACACTGGCACAAAAAAGATAGTATTTTATTGACACTGGAATTTTTCTTTCAGTTTGGGAAGTTGCTCTTGCATATTGGAAAGTGAACCTGGTGTGAACATTTGCTTTCTTGCCCTCCCAGTACAAGAAGGCTTCTCACATCCCTTCCTTTTTGGAAAACATTTTGAAGCAGGAGTTCTATAGCCATTTCCCAAGAGGCACAGTTCTCTTTTGTTAGACTACATGCTGGGTATTTTTTCCAAGGGTAGTGAATAGAATGTAGCCTACAACATCTGCTAATGGCTGGAAACCCACTGTGCCTCTGAATTGGTTTCCTATGACAGACAAGATGTGCCTACCAAGAAAGAGACTCTTAAAATGGTCCAGCTATTATTTTTTTAATTTACAGAGGTAGCATACACAGTTCATCTGTTAATATATTTCTGGAAGGAGGTGAGACAGGAACAGAGAGGATGAAAGCACAGGGAAGGGTGCTCATGACTATTTCAGTATCTACTTTCACTGTCACACCCTAGGAGGATCTACAACCAGAATCTGCCTGTACAACAAGGCATCTGCTAAAAGGCAGCTCAGTCCCTGGCCCTTGCACACCTCCATCTCCTTTGGTGGGCACAGAATACTGAATCTCTCTGCTCAGTCTTCAAGGTTACTCCCAATTATCAAACCCATTCAATCAGCAAAGTAGAAAAAAATTAAAGTAATTTTGTCCAACAGTTGCTGGGCTTCTAGGAGCCCCCCAATCTGTTTTGGTTTATAGTGCAGGCAGAAGATTGTTTTGCTTCGAAAATGTTTATAGTCCCATTTATATTTTTATGCTGCAAGAATTATATACTAGGGAACTTTTGTAAAAAAACTCCCAGAAAACTTGAATTCTAAACAAAATAGAGCCCATAACATGCACATTGTACAGTGCATTTTCAAGGAAGGCAGTAGAATTTGCTGAGATTTTAAAAAAAAAAACAAACACCAAAAAATTCCACAGAAACAACGTTCCTCCCTGCCCCTCCACAAACAAATAAGTTCCTAAAGCTTGATACCCATGCCCCATTAACTTCAGTCATAAATAAAAACTGAGTGAGGGACAGACACAATCCTTACAAAAAAAAAAATCTACATTCCAAAAATTTTAGCACAAGAGATCACTAAATTCCCTACACTTTGATATTATGGATTTAAGACTGATTTTCTAGGAATTTTCTATCTTTAATTTAGAGAAACTCTCATGCGCTACTTCAAATCTTCCTGATTTTTCAGCTTTATTCCCCCCAGGCTCAATCCTCTCTGGTTGAGATGCTTGTGCCAAGGTGTAGCAATCAGATGTTCTGCAAATACAAAGAGATGAATCCTGTGCTCATTTTCATTCCCAGTTCCCCAGTTTGTACCAACAGAAGTGTGTCTCCAATTTCCACTAGTTCCATTAATTTAGATTTCTATAATAAGCAGAAGATAAGGCATATAAATAAGTATTTGAAACTATGGGTTCCAAAGTTTGATTTTTTCAGCTGAAGTAAGCATTTCCATGCACAGCTGTTTGGCCTCCAAACATCTTAATTAAAACCTTTTGGGAGGATAATAACATTTGCCATTCAATCAAACATTGGAGAATTTTACAGCTGATACCAAATGTTATATGATAAACTTGGAGCTGAGTTTCAAAGCATCACTGGCAGTAATGACAATTAGAGACAGAGTTGTCTAAAAGTCTCAAGCAATAAGTTTCTCTTGCACTCATTACTGAGGAGGAAATATTTTTATAAACCAGTGTAGGGCTTTTTCTAGTGTCAGTATAAAAGCTAATTCATGTGCAGTCTAGCTGAAATTTAGTGAGACCTGGGCATTAAACTCTGCATGAGCAAGTCTATGCACCTGCTATGGAAAACATTTTTTTTTATTGCATTCTGAAATCAATCAAACCCTACTACCTTTAAAACAAACCCAAGCCAACCAGCCAACACCAACAAAATCCCCCTAGCACCCCCAACCAACCAGCAACCAACCCCCAAACCTCCTAAAAACCACTTCCAACCATCCCCACCCACCCAAGAAAAAAGAAAAAAACCCACAAAACCCAAAAGAAAATCATCAATGAGAGGGTAGTTTAAAAAGAATCTCAAGCTGTCTGCTATGGTCAGATAACATAAAAATTCAAGGATAAAATCCTCCATTAGGGTACTTATTTTACAATACACCCTGAAAAATTGAAACAACTTTTTAATCATCTTACAATTTGCATGACACCTATCAAAGCTTTTTAAAACTCAAGCAACACCATAAAGCTTAAGAGGTGAACTACTGAAATTAAAACTTTGTTTTCAAAATATTCTTTGGGAGCCTGCAGGCTCTGGGATATTTGTTTTAAAGGGCTGCACCCTCCTGCTGCCCTGGAGCAGGGCAGCACCTCCGAGTGAGGGTCTCACCTCCTTCACCCAGCCCCAGTCAGAGGGGGAAGTAAAGGATCCCCCAGAAGGGCTGACCCCCTGTAAGACAGACCTTGAAAAAGAACCTCCTGCTGGGGACAGAAAGATGACTGAATCCCCTGTATGTTGCCTTTCCCTAAATCAAGGCAAAGCTAAAAGGAACATTACAGAGGTTTTTGGATTCTCTGAAATCCCCCTGCACCAGGCTGGTGCTGCAGAAGTCTCCTAACACCTGGGATAGTATCTCAGTTGTCACCCCACCAGTGATGGCGTTTATTTGTTTGTTTTTGGGGTTTTCATTTGGGGTTTTTTTTTGGTCCTTTCCATATTTAACTATTCTGTACTATTATGCTTAGCTGTTTTGTACTGACTTTTATTTCTGGTGGTAGGTACTTAGTCATCTAACACAAAAGAGAAATTAGCTTTCAATGCAAAGAAGAAAAACTATTTTTGGTTGGTTGGCTTTGTTTTTTGTTTTTTTTTTTTTTCGTTAATGATTGCAGATGATTTAAAACCTAGATTAAATTGCTATCTAGTGTAACAGAAAACAGTTAATGTAAAACTACAGCCGTTAATTATTTCTGTGAATAAATGAATGACTCAATTCTTCAAAGTCTTATAAGTAACTTTCCTTTAGCCCAGTTCTTATTGGCAAGAAATAAAGAGAAATAAACTGTTACTGCTTTGGAAAATGAGATCACAAGGAAATTCATTAGATGGACAGAAATCCTGAAGCCCTGGAGTCTGCAATTAGATGCAGGACATTGGAGGACTGGGTCTCTGGAGAATCCTATTACTTTTAAATGGAGTTTCAATTGATTGCCACAGGATACCAGAATAGCATGGAGGGTCTGCCCTCCATGATGAACAGGACACATTTGAATCACTGTAATTTTCAAAATTTTGTATCCAGTTTAAGTTAAGTAAACAGGCTGTCTTTGAATATCTGCCATAAGTGTTGGGGACTTTTTAATGAATAGGAAAAATGAAAATGTATGTTCTGCAGTAAGAAGTGTTTTTTTCACCTTTTGCATACTAATTTTTTACCTTTGTAAATTAAAGATAGAAAGGTGTCCTTTCCTAGAAGAAAAACAAAACAAAGCACAACCAGCCCTTTATACTTTTTCCTCCCTCTATAAATTCCTTCCCAGGGTGAATCTACTCAGCCCTACTACTCAGGGTCATGAGTTCAGGGACCACAAGAGAATTTCCATACACTGTGGATATTGAAATCTGTCATGAATCAAAGAGAATCTCAGGCTGGAAGGGTCCCATGAGGATCATTGGCTGAAATGGTCTCTGGTCCCTGCAGGATGACCCAAATCCAAACTGCTCAGTCCACTTCCCAGCCACTCTCTGGGTGAAGAATCTTTTCCTAATATGCAATCTGAGCCTTCCTGACACAACCTCTTTCTATTTTCTTGTGTCCTATCATTGGTCACCACTGGAATAGAACGAGGTCCAGGTAGTGGAAATAATTTACAGTATTTTTTTGTTAAGATCTCCTCTTTGCCCATGGTGTGGCCACAGAACTTATTTCAATGCTGAGGAGAGCTTCTGAGTTTCTCAAGGGTGAAAACCTCCCTTCCCCTTTTTAATTTCACACGTTGGAAAGATAAAGGGTGATGTTACTTGCACATTTTAAGGATGCAAGACTGAGGCAAGGAGTGTTAAGTGTTTATTGGCTTTGAAATAATCAATAGCTTGAGCTGCAAAAGATATGTTTGCCAGAAAAAAAGAGAAAGATGGGCTTTTTATCCTGTTTTTTAGGCAAATGCAGATAGGACCAGGGTCATCCAGCAAGCAAAAGCTTTGGTGTCTGTCAGCAGCCCTGGTGCAGCAGTGTGCCTGTGTAAGAGGTCCCTTCTTCAAGGGAGATGCTTTAGCAGGCACAGCACAGTGTTAAAGTGTTCTGAAAATAAGAGTTATAGAGAGCTACACACAGGACTGCTCCTAACGATGCCATCTAGCATAAAAAGGAAACCTGCAGAGGAAAGAAAAAGAAAAATCTCTATATTTTATTATCTTAATCATAGGACTCCCTTTTCTTCCTTCTGCAATCCCTACTGCATGCACAATCTATCTTCTACTTTCTGCAAGAGAGATGGCAGAAGTTAATATGAAAATACCCACCCTAAACCCCAAGGCCTCACAACAAAACAAACTAGCAAGAAAAAATGCTAAGAGAGGGAAAATCTTGCAAGATTGTTTCATTGGTTTTGGTTTTTTTGAACAAAGACTAGCTACCTGAAAAATGCAATTAATCTTTCCCTAATTGTTTTGTTTTGACATTCATAGCTGCTCTTTTTTAAACTGAAACACAGCATGTATATGTCCTCTATGGAACAACAGGTTGCTTTGCAGGCATTTTCTTAGAAAAATGATGCCATCTAGGAAGCTAACATAAAAAAGAATTTTTTATTTTGCACTCTTCCATTTCCCAGACAATAGGAAGGAGATCACAAACACATTAATTGCTGGCTAGGGAAATTAAATATTATTTTTAATTTAAAAGGGAATTATTCTGGATTTTCACAAATCAGCTTCATAAGGAGGTTCAAATTAAAAGAAAGTAAAAAAGGAGGCTTCAAACAGCATTTTCTTCAGAAAGAGACTAATGTTGAATTTGAAGAGATTAAATTCAGATGAATATAGGTCCATTTGCTAATTATTAAGGTCAGATTAATTATAAAATCCCAAAACAACTAGGGTTCTTTATTTCAAAGTCTTGTCCCCTAAATTTTCTGATTCAGGTTTTATAAATAAGCTCACCTTGCTAATTCTAGCAAATTAAAAGAGTTTTCTCGGCTGCACTGGAAGAAACTAAGGGATCAGTCAATGACTGGCAATATCACAGAAACCAGCCTTGAAGTGAGCAAAGAAAAAAGCATGAAAAGAAGATTTTGGACCTTCAGAATCTCACGCATCAAGCCAGAAGGATGCTCTGCTGCCAGGACTCTCTCAGGCAAAACACAAACCTGCACAAGGAATGCTCCCCTTCAAATCTGATCTAGGGAGCCCTACTACTACTTCTGAACTAAGGGGTTCATGTGACTAAAAGTTAATTTCTTCACAGAAGTTAATTTTCCCACTAAAATAATATTTGAGATAGGGTGTTTGTAAAATAAATGTTATAAATATATACATAAAATTAAGACATGCTGAATTATAGTAAAACAATTAAATTCCATACTTCTGTTCACAGTCCTTGAAATCTTGCTTTATTCTATTTAATACAGAGGCTTACTGGGAGTCTTATTCATTTAGGACAAACAAGAAACTCCCCTAAATAACAAGAAAGGGGTAAAATAGATTTTTGTCCTTCAAAAGAGAGCCAGGAAAAGCTGGGCAGCATAGTGGGTCACTAGAGGACAGCAGATGAATATTTAGTACTTTCAGTGCTCAAGGGAATACCCCAGGCAGGAGACCTTGAGAGCAGAATATTTCTACCTAATTTAGATTCCAGACCAGAGAGTTAAAGCCACTTATCAGCCATCAGGTAAGCTTCTGTCTCTTCAGAAGAATGCAACCCTCTCCCCCACTCTTCTCCAATTACAGGTCATACACAACCTCATGTTTTTTTCCCAAGATTATGATTTACTTAGCCACAAGCTGTTATATTTCCCTCTCTCCTCTATCCATCATATACATTAATTTTAATTACCTCTTTGAGCCTCTGCTTAGTTATGTTCAACTACAAAAGAATACAAACAATTTCCCTCTGTGACAGTACATATCAGAAGCTGTTAATGAAAGCAGTCAGGTCAACCTTGTGCAGTTCAGTCCCTTCTTGAAATATAAGTTTTTGTCTTTATTTTTTCTTGATTTCTGGACATAGTCACAAAACTGTAGAGGTTTCTCTTTCCCCATATAAACTTCTGATAAAATACTGAGTTTTGAATAAGTTTCTTTCTACAAAAGAGGCATTACAAAAGTCTAGAGGTGCTTTGGAACTTCTGTCACTGGGCATTATTGTGGTTCCAGTTTTATTTTGTCTTCCAGAAACTGGTGTGTTCCTCCTTCCAGTTGGGGATACCCTTGCATGTTGGCTTTGCCCTGCAAGCCTAAACTCCTAATGGAAGAGTGAGTCTAATCAAGTAATCCAGAGTAGCAAAGAAGGAAAGAAATATTCCATCATGTCCTGAACTCCACAGTGGGTCATTTCACATGGGAGATCCAGAGTGCCAGAGGGTCTATTTTACAGAAGAAACAAGATTACTAGGAAAATTTCATGTTGTTTCACAAGTAATTTCATTTCAAGATACTCACTAAAAAATCCCTTCTTAGAGTACGAGGAAAATTTGATGCTGCCAATGGGGGCCACAATCCAATAAAATTACTGTCATATTCCCAAACCAGCCCTAACAGCTTAAAGATCTGAGCACAGTGATCTGTGCAAGGGTGGGAGGAACAAATACAAACATTCATACAGTACTTTAAAGAGGAAATAGGATAGAAAAACAAAGGATTTTAACAAGAAATAAATTGGAATATTGAATATAAATAATATTCCACTGTATTGAACTAGTGATCCCACTAGGGGTTGTGGTTTTGCTGCCTTGAAGCAGGACACCATAGCTAACAGTGGTAACTTGGTAATGCTTTGTGAAGAAACTATTGATCGACAATTTAGAATTGTCCTTCTAAATTTATTTAGCCACTAAAATATTGTGACTTTTTCAGTTTATGGCTATTTTAAAAAGTACCTGCAGGAGCAAGACAAATATATTAGTAGCAGAGATTCACTGCAAGCTGAAGCATGATATTTAGTCTTTTGATCTTCTTTTGGCCCCTTGTTATGAAACATGCACACCATCCTCTAATCACACACCAGGGTGGCAAAAATCCAAAGCAACAGGAACATGCTGAAAGAGAATTATTTCTCCAAATAAAAGTAATGTGAATATATGCAACCACCTTCACTCAGCCTACAGCGAAATCCTTTTATGGACCACAGATTGACTTGTACTAATGTGTGCTTTGAACTGGGACAATAAGTACAATTAGTAACTAACAGATTTCTGCAAATTCCAGGAATTCAGTATTAGTCAGGAAAATGTTGAATAGATTTGGCTTGGTGTTTGTTAACCTGATGTAACTAATGAGTCAAATGCAAAGAAAACATTTCATGAGCTGCAGTTCAGCTTCAGAGAGTGTCATGCCCATCTGAGCAGCTCGCCCACCTCCTCCTCTCCAAGGCCACAGCTCTCCTTTGGAGCATTTCTGAGGGGAAACCATTTCCCAGACTAAGCCTGCAAATTGCTTTCAAGCTGTCTGTCCTCCCTCTGGAGTAATTAACTGCTAATTAATACTTGGTCCATTTATCATCTTGTATCTTCTTCCAAATAATCTATTTCTTCCAAAAGGCTGTGTCCTGGCACAGGATGGCAAACCCTGCCCTCAGCCATGCTCCACTTCAGGAGGTGCAGCCTTAATGGCTGTAGATGGCCTCAATGTCAGTAGATGTTATTTAACAACAAATACTCTTGAAACTGCAGGAATTTGGATCTGCAAACAGAAAATATGCAGCTCAGGGTAAGGAACAGCCAGCCTCTCCCCAGCATTGCTGCGACACATTTCAGATTCATCAGCTTGCAGATGGGACCCACAGAGATATCTTTTAAATAGTTTAATGTAGAAAAGAGGGGAATTACTATCAGCACTCCTTCACAAATGTAAAAAATAAAATTTTAAATTGAACTGTTGACAGAATCTTTTTTCTCTGATGTCACAGCAGTATTATCAGACAGTAGCTGAAATAATAACACTGAAAAAAAGCCTCTGAAATATGAATGGGAAAAATCCTCCCTGTCCTAAGGTAATGCCATGGGTTAACCCCTGTAGGCAGCTCAGCCCCATGCAGCTGCTCCCTCACTCCCTGCAGTGTGATGGGGAAAAGAACCAGAAGGGTGAAGTGACAAAAATAATAGATTGAGACAAAGTCAGTTTAACAGGTAAAGCAAGAACCTTGTACACAAGCAAAGCAAAACAAGGACTCCCTTCCCCATTTTCTATGAGGGTGCAGGTGCACAGCCATCCTCCAGGAAAGCTGGGCTCCATCCTGCCCAGTGGTGACCTGGGAAATGCCAAACACAACCACTCCAAATGTCCCCCCTTCAGTCTTTATTGCCCAGGTTTCTTTCTTGTTAAAAATGATACCAAATGGTCTGGGAAATCCCGTGGGTCACTTGGGGTCAGTTGTGTCCCCCTCCCCAGCTGCTTGTGCACCTCCAGCCTCCTCCCCAGTGTGTGGGGTGAGGAGCAGAAAAGGCCTTGGCTGTGGGTAAATGCTGCTCAGATATTACAAAAACATCCCTTTATTATTAAAGTGATTTTCAACACAAATTCAAAATATATCCCCATACCAGCATTTCTAGCCTGAACTTCTGCAGCAGCAGATGTTAAAGGAAACGAGAAGTACTGTTGTCTACTACCACACAGACACCCTTTATACCATCCTTACTTTGTCACTCCTCCTCCTTTCTGTACCCTGCCTCTTCCTCACTGTGCAGGTTGAAGAGTAAAATGGTGTTCCTTAAAGGCAGAACAGAAAGCTTTTGTCTGGTCTATTATGCTGTACTGTACTTTAATTCAGGCTTTTGAGGCACTGCATGACTGAGAAAGCAGTGTGGGAAAGGCTTTGGAGCCAATGGCTCTGGAGTTATAGTGACAGGGTTGCCAGCAAGGATATCTGTGAATTGATGGTTTCACTCTGGCTGCCCCTAGAAGTTAGCTAATATTTATTTGAGTGCAGCAAATGAGATACAGCCGTACACAATGCTGACATGCTAGGAAAGCAAATTATTGGGCAATCCAGTTATTAAACTCACTAATCATGTTCATCTGAACCACTTGCACAATGAATTTGGAAACTGCTCCCTAGTCTATCATGTTGCAAAACTGGTTCAAGCTACTCCAATTAGTTCCAGAAATATTTCATATTTTGAAAAAAATATTTTCTTAATATAGTATATACAACAATTATTAATAATATATATTAGCATTAATATATAATGTATATTTTATATATAATATATAACAAATTAATATAATATTTTCTTCAGTATAGCTGAAATCCCTTCATACTTTGAACTCTGCCACTCAGCTCAGGCTTTTCTCTTCAAATAGCTATTGGAGACCTAGACAAGGCTCCCTAACAGAAGCAGATGTCAGCTTGCAGCTATTAGCAACAAGGGCAGTTTCAAGATGAACATATGTTTGCATATTAAAGATGTTACACCACACTTTTTATTGGCAGTAAGATTCTGCTTTCTCAAATACCACTGACAGAAGAAACATCTACTGACCCAGTAAGAATCCTATGAACAATATTCCATATGCCAGCAGAATGACATCCAAATTGAGGGAAAATTTACATATTGTCATTAAAGCAAAACTGGTAACAACCGAAGGTTAATGAAATTACACAATCACTTCATTTTGCCACTTCTCCTTAGAGTTAACAAGGTTTGATTTCAGAAGAAAAGGAGAAAGAAACATACATGTTCCTCCCTCTGCTTTTCGTTGTAAATTTTAGTTAGGAGACATTGAAGAATACTTACATTGATGAGGTTTTATAAGACACTGCTAGAGAGAACTTGCAGTATTAGTAACAAAATTTATGTCCTTTCTAACTTCCTATCCTCTTTTTTAAAGTAGAATGACGGGCAAAAAGTGTCATTTGGAGACCTATTTCATTTAGGCTAGCCTCTGCTGAATATTTAGGAGTAAATCTGCATAGCTCCAGAAGAGAACTTCATTATTTGTCTGACAGACATGGACAGAGCCTAAACCAAGATCCTATCATGCTATGAGCTGTACCATCATAGAGTGAGATAAAAGTGTCTTTGACCAGAGAGTTTGTTGGCTAAATTTGGGCTATAATCTGGCACATCTTTGGATATTTTAGAAAGGGAAACAGTCTAACTGGTTGCCTACTGGTTGTAATAATGGAACTTCTCTGTCACGCCTGGTATTACCCCTAATATCCTCGTGCTCTGTAAAGAGTGGGTGAGCCCTTCTTACACAGCACTTAGCTCAAGCTGGTGAGCCAGCATTGCTGTCCTTTTTCTGAGGCTAGCTGGTGCTCACAGGGACACCAGGCTGTCATGTCACCTTGGCTGGCCTTATTTTTGAACAGAGGCTGTGTAGGTGCTGCTCAATGCATCCTGTGATCCAAGACTCCCAGGGGCTGCGGTGCTGGGATGACCCCAAGATGGTAAAAGTCCTTGATTCCCAGCCCGTGCAGCCAAAAAAGGAGTCTGAATGTGTAGGATCAGCTTCTCAAGGCTGTTTATTTTTCCTTATCTATGACATTCTTTCTCTGACCTGCTGAGCTCTGTCTAGCAGGTCAGCCATGGCAGTCTGCCTGTCGCCTCAGGCGGCGTTTACATTTTATATCAAAAGTTACAAGAGTATGTTTACAATATTGTGCCAATACCTATCATGTATGATAGACAGTGAGTCTCTACCTTAAACCAAGAGAAAAGTGTCACCATCACAGCAAGACATGGAGGGCAAGAAGGAGAAAGTCAGGACATGCCCAAATCCCTCCATCTTGACCCCCTGAACTACATTCTAAAAACCCCAAATTTCTACATTTCCACCCTGTGTTAGCTCAACACAAACACTACTCAAACCCTTGTGGCTTGTAATTCCTCATACAGAGTTGGCAGTTTTTCTCACGGGCTAAAATTGAAGCCCCAGGTGTTTTTGACTTCCTGCCAAGGTCTCTGAGACCCCTGCCAGGGATGTCCTGGATTCTGACACAAGACAGTCAAAGTCCCCCCCAGTGCTCCAGCAAGAGGCCAAAGGTTCTGTGCAGCACCTCCCCTAAGCCCAGGAGTGTGAGGCATTCCCCTAACCTATCCAAGGCATCACCTATGGTTTTGTTGGCCCCACACTGGGCCTCTCCTTGGGGGCTCCTTTGACAGGGGAAACCCTCTTGGAGCAGTTTTGCGTTAGGAAAAGGAGACACACGGGACTTTTTTTGGTCTTTAGCTTTTTGTTTTATTGTTATCAAAACTTCAGCACTCTGTCTGCACCAGACCTTTTATGCAGGAAAACAGCACAAAAATGGCTAAAAATCTCGTGTTACAAGGCCTTTTAAGCCTAACCAAAAACTAAGTTGCTTAATTAAGGAGTGACTCTTAGATTATTTTCCCTTCTAACACAATAACTGACCCCTAAAGACCTGCAATGCGGATTTTTCTACCTAATTGCAGGATACCACCTAAACCCATGAAGAAGGAAGAAAAAGGAACACAAGACAACACCTTATACCCTCCATCTTGTTCCCATCTATAAAATCCTAAAACCTAAATTTCTCACTGAAGTGATGTACTATACTTCTCTCTATAATCTATTTCATATTTTTGTGGTCTCTAATTTATTTTGAGGCTTTGAAGGTCTTCTCCATGAATGAGGGTTAAAGTCAGTGCTTCCCTGGGAGTCAAAACCCCTCAGGGCAGACAGAGAAATATTCCCCTTGCCCCAGATTTCCACAGTCACCCAGAAATGATTGAGCACATGTGGATAAAGTGGTGTCCCCTCATCCCAGGCAATGGCACAGCTGGTGCAGCTGACACGGGGCAGCGGGCACGGGATGGTTGAGGGCAGCAGACAGACATTGAGCCACACATGGGCAAGAACAATCTGAATCCAGCACAAGCCTCATGGAGGTCAAGAAAATTATGCTTCTCTGGAGGATCCATCAAATTAGGAAAGTGTTGAGGTTTGAAAATTACATCTTTTTCTTGGAAGGAAAAAAAAAGCAGGAAGAAAGAAACATTTCTCAGCAACAGTCAAAGTTCTCAGAATGTTATTTTCTGGTTATCTGATGACATATCAGATGAAACTTGCATTTTGGGAAAAATGAATGACATCCTCTGGCTGTATCAAAATTGAACATACCCAATTCCTATTGTATTCCATTATTTCAATTTTGGAATGATTGTCTCACAGGACATACACACAGTGCACAGGCAGGACTTAGCACATTCAAGTAGCAGTCATTGTTAGTGCCCACTAACTACACAGATAAAACAAAATGCTTTTGGATATATTTCTCTATTTTTTTTTTCTCTACAATTTTAAAAAAAGTTGACTAGTAAATAGCAATACTTATACCACAAAACAAAATCCAAAGAGTATTATTTTCATTAGGACTATCTAATATCTGAATCCTTTCCCTTCTGCTAATAAAAGAAGATACTACAACTCACTACATCCAGTGCTAAATTAAATGGTTTTAAGAGGTATTAAAGTCAGCCTTATTATTACTTGTAGTCATTTAAGCTTTAAAATTGTTTAAAAAGCCAAATTATTTCAATGGCACCAGAATTTTATAAGGCTATATGCTGCACCACTTGCTAGAAATCGTTCTCCTTCAGTGCCTACAGAAGTCTGATGTGCTCAAGGAAATACTCAGACTGATTAAAAGCAACCTGCTGAAAATGAGCTTATCACAGATGTCTCCTTCAAATCTGACTGACTTGGATTTGTATGCCAAAATAGAAATTTCTGGGTAGATCCATGTACAATATTTTTATTATTAATATTTCAAATCATCCACCTGAAACTTTAGATAGCTATATATAACATTTTTATAGAAAATAGAGACTGAGCAAAGTTACTAGCCAATGACTGCACATACTATAAGCATTTAAATATTCCCCCACTTTTTTCAGTCTACAGCAAAAAAAAAAAAATAAAAAGTAGCATGAACAAAACAGTAAATCCCTAAAGAAACAATCTGAGAAAGCTCAGATTTTTTTTCCAATTCTGGCCAAGATTGAAATGTACATCCATTTTTAGTATGTTATTAAAGACAGTACTCTACTGCAGGAAAATAGGGATTCCAAAGAGGACTGTTGCACCCTGGGGAGCTGACACTATTTAAAGTTGGGAGACTTCTCAGTCTTTTGCATTTAACCCACCTCATTGTACCAACCTATACTATATCCCCTTGTAGCAGTACAGCTTCACCTTGATTTATTTTTAAGACTGGCATTCTTATACCTCAACATTCACAAACCATTTTTAGAAACTTCCTCATCAGAAAATCCTTAGGATTTTCAAATTCAAACAAAAAGTGTCTAAAAGTTTTTTTGTTTTTTTTTTTTATCCATCAAAATACAATTAAAAAGTTCTGTGATTTTTGACAGGTGCCTTATTTTTGATAGGGTCCCAGTGCTCTGAAGAAGCAGACTTGCAACAAGCTGTAAGAACCATGATGACAGATGAATATACATTAACAGCTCGGCTAATTGAGCTCATTTTCACCAGTGGAGCTACAGCCAATAAGGCAAGTGTGTGACACATGTTGCTGATGTCAGGAGTTCACCAGCAGACTGACCACCCTAAAGAACTTGTAACCTCCCTTCTGCGTGAGCTCCTGCATTCTCATCCATCCTGCCCCAGATCAGCAGCACAAATTCTGCCCCAGATCAGCAGCTGTGTGAGCTCAGCTCAGCTCAGTGGAATTGTCAGAGCAGAAGAAGCCTCCTCTGGGGCCCTGTGGCAAGCACATTTCTCTCCCTCTTTTCATAGAGGTGCACAGAGAAATGAAAGAGAAAACAATTTCTATTTCTGCTCCTTGTTTTTCCTGTGTGGAATGTGTTTGGAGAATTGTTTACCTGGAGTGAGTGCTTGATTGGATTCTGGTGAGGATTGTTTGAGTCTGATGGCCAATCCAACCCACCTGGGGCTGGACTCCCCAGGGAGGGTCACAAGTTGGGTTAGAATCAGAGAAAGTAGTATGTAGTTTTAGTATCCTCCTTTTTATATAGTATATTAATGTATTTTAGCATAGTTATAATAAAGAAATCATTCAGCCTTCTGAATTGAGTCAGACATCGTCATTTCTTCCCACTGGGTTCACCTGCATTTACAATAGTGCCCCAGGGCACAAACCTCCCTGCAGCATCTCAGGAGCCCCCCTTCTCCTCAGCCATGCCATAATCATGCTTAGGTGGAGGCAGCTCCCTCCCTCTCTTTAGTTTCTTGACCCAAATTCAGATGGATTTGATCAGCATTTTTGGGTCTGCCAGCTGCAGCCCTGTTGGCTGGTGGCTCTGCTCTGCCACTCTTGGTGCTGCCCTTGGCTCCTGGCTCATCTGCCTTTGCAGAGTCTCTTTTGCTGCTGCCTGACACCTTGTCCATGAAGGAAACATGAATGATTCCTCACTTCCCTTGCCAACAGGATATCTCATTTCATTAGAAAGAGTTCATTAAAACCTGAAGAGAAATCTTCTCCTTTTTTCCAGTTTAAAACATCCCTCAACATTCTAACAACCCGAGAAACGGGGCAATTGTTGGATTAATGTTTTCATACTGAACTTAGAAGTACAGCAAACTTCATTTCACACACAGAAAACTATGATCACATCTGATGTGATGGCAAATTATCCCAGACTTCATCTCAGAGGCTGGAGATTGTCACTTTGCAGAGCCTCCAGAAGGAGGGACCTCTCTCCACTGCTGTGCCATATGGGGCTGGCAGCAGCTTTGCCCATTTCAGTGCATTCTCCACCTGTTCTCAGACTCTTCTGAGCTGAGATGCACCACCAGGACAGGGGTAAGGGGTTACCAGAGTTTGCAAGTGAAAGAACAGCTCTTTTAATTCCAAGCAAAAGATATTTTTGTAAAATTACCTCTAAATGTACTTGAGGTAAGGTTTTGGTCCCTGTTAAAAACAGCCACAGATTTCTGTCACCTTGGATAGAAAAAGAACTTCAACCACAGCAAAATCTACCACCGTTCCTTTAGAACAGATGCTTCAGTAGAAGAAATTTTTAAAACAATATCATGAGGTCTGCTCTCAGTTATATCATCTTCCTGCCATAATTGCTCTGAGAAGAGCTCCTCAAATGTATATAGAGACCATTTTAAAAATGTGATTCTTTGTTAAGGAGTAACAAAATATTAAAGCAAATTTGAGTGTTATAAAAGTTATTTAAACCCCAGTATATTTTGCAGAACATTTTCACCAGTAATTCAGAATTCAAATCTCATTTTCAATACTCATGAATGAAACTGGTGAATTTTTTTTACATTTATCATAGATGCTGGTGTCTGAGGTAGCTCAGTGTTGTGATACATTTGCTGAGCACAGCATGGAACAGCTCATGCAGACAGATACAATTTGCCTTGTGTTCTGAACAGCTCCACTACATATAGGAACTGATTTTAAAATAGGATATGATCCCTGTAGAGATCTTAGGGAACTCTGCATATTTCTGATTTTTGCTGGCAAGGTATGTGTGTACATATATCTATATCTATATCTATATCTATATATATATATATATATATACATCCATCTGTTCTTGGGCTCTGGCTCCTTAGCAAGGGCTCCCAAGGGCTGTGGATCACTACCTAACGTGAAATCGTCTTGCACATCAGAACTAAAAATCTGTTAGATGACAGCCAATGGATTAATGAAAAATCTGCACTAGATGCTCCTCAGATTTCAAAAGGTAAATTATAGGGAATTAAAGAATCTGGGGCATTCCAAGCAGGGTCACTGTATTTAGGAACATATCCAAGTCTCAAAATGGTGAATAAGACTGACTTTTCACTCAAGTGTTGGCCTGGGATTGCAGGAGTACTTCTTTTAAAGTACTTTTATTTCTTTTAAAATAATGAAAATTACTGAACTGCATACCATTTTGATGAAATCTCAACTTCATTAAGCTGCTGCTTATGAAGTTGATTTGACCTACCGTGTAGATAAAATTCTAAACCAATGAATATGATAACAATGTTGTAGAGAAGACTGCAGTTTGGGATTTGTTCAGATTTTAAGTATTCCGTTCTCCAAAAAATATTGGACAGTGTTGTTCCACTCAATCACACAGAGCAGTAGAAGACTTATCAGGTGCACAGCCTATTTTGTTAGGAATATTTTAAAAGCAAATTACTCAATATCAGTCACTCCAAATCCATCTAGCATCAAGACTTTCTAAAAAAATGTAACTATGAGTAATTTAATAATTGTGTGACATTTTTCAGCAGCTTACGTACCCGGGTGAAAAGATCCAAAACATGTAATCAAAGGCAAGTTATAAAATGCATTCCCATGTGCCTTTTGAGCATAAGATAATTTGAATAAGCTACAGGAAAATGCTTGCCTCATTTATCACTGCGAGCATTCTGTTGCTACAATAGTCATGAAACCATTTAGAAGATTATGTGAGACAAAAACTGTAAACTTTGTGCAATGAAAAAAATTAATTGAAAAGTCATACATGAGAATGCTTTACCTTGAAAAAGCAGTCTCCTGAGACCTTATTAGGCTAGAAAATCCAGCTATCTGCATGAAGTCAGTAAGCACATCCTGTTATATTGTATCACAATCACACTGCTAAGAGTTGCAGCTGAAATTTCATACAACAGCAAAATAAAGAGGTTTGGGTCTTTAAAGGTCCAAGGGACAAATTGAATTATAATTAATTTAGAAGATTGTCATAGTATTTTGTTCTTTTTCTTGATGGACTGTGTCTTACAGAAATAATGTTCCTAGGATTTCTATCTCATTTATGTTCCTAAATAATAAAAGAAATTAGTTTTTAAAGATATTAAAAAAAGTTTCAGCTCTCCTGGAAATTTATCCTCTTCACAACTGGTATCTTTACCATTTGCCCATTCATCAAAAAAAAAAAATATACTAAAACTTGAAATGTGATTAAACAATTGCTAACAGACAGCTTCAACAGTGGAAGTGTGGCTGGCAGTATGTCTTAGACATATTACATTTGTGCAGGAATTTTAGACATATTTTCTTTTCTCTTTAATATTCACCTGGGAATTGGTAGTCCAAAGTCTAAGGGTGTTCAGGTTCTCAAACAAAGCTGTGGAACCACAAATGTGTTTTTCCTACAGAATAGGAGTAGATGGGGCTCAGTGAATGGGAAAGAATATTCATGGTACAAATTTGTGTGCTCCAGAGCTGGGTCTGATTCTTTCTTCTAAAACATTCAGAGCTCTGCCTGGCTTGAGAAATGGCAGCCAACTTCAAAATGGCTTCAAGAAAATGCTTGAACTTTAAAGAACTTTCATTTTTGTTCTATATCAGGCCCTTTGACCTTGTGGCCACCTTGGGTTTAATCTAAGATTTCCTGTATCTCAGGTTAAGAACAATCTCTAGAAATGGAATTAGGTTCTGAAGTCCCTCCAATCCACATTTCTTTTTTTCCCCCACAGAAAAGTATTTACATAGAATAGCACAAAAAAAAAAAAAAAAAAAGAAAAACCAAAAAACAAAAACCACCAAGCTCCTGAAAGCAATCACCCCACTTCTCTCAGCTGTGCACATCCTAGTACAAGCAGCTGTCACATTTCTTTTGTAAGTGTAACTGCATCTCTAGTTGTTTAAATGCTTCTTGGAAATTTGCCCTTAATTACTATTCCCCTTTTGTTTTCCAAAGTTATTTCTTCTCAACTTTTCCATCTCTTGCATCAAATTAAAGTTTCTTGGGACAAAAAAAGAAAAAAAAAACATATTGCCTCCTGAAAGACTTTTTTTGGGTGGGAAATAAAAAGAGAATAAAAAATAAACAAGTCCCTGGAGATCATGGCTAAGTTTATTAAAATTAACAACTGGACCCTGGAATTGTGTGTGTCTCTCTTGTCATACAGCTCCCTCTGCATACCTGTGTTCAGAACTGCCATAGCTCAGAGGAGGCACTGATGTTCATCTTTGAATGTGGTTATTGTGGGTCAGTTGTCCCAGCTGTAAGTCAGTAGAGAAAACTATTCAGTGTGAAGAGAGACAAACACCACATTTTGGTCTGTTAAAATAGTGGTCCACCTCTACCATGTATTACCAACTTATCTGAAGGAATGGCAACAAGAAAAAAAAAACAAACAAAAAAAAAGGACAGACTGAAGTGGCAGAACTGTCTTGCCCACAAATGTTCTACTATGCTTGATGTTTTCTCTAAGCAAAACAAAATTCTACATGGGAGTGGGAACTCCTGTCAGAATGTCCTGCATTAAGTCTATTGAAATGAGACATCAGGGGGTTTTTACTAGCAAAATTACTCTATCTCCAAGATTCACCTTCAGAATAGAGAAGAATATTTTTAGTTCTGATTCTCAGTCAGTGGCTGTCACTGTCTTACTTTTATTGTGTTGAGAAGACATTCAGTTTATTCTTCTACTCTTCCGTCTTGCTCCTGACAATCTGCGTAGGAAGCAGAAAAGAGAAAACGAGGGGAAAAAAGCCTACAACAAAAACCATCCAGAAAAAGCCAAACTCACAAAACCCCACAAGTTATGCAACATTTTGGCCTAGTCTTAAAATCTTGGGGGCAATGGAACAGGTCTGCCTTGGTGAAACTCCCTGTGAGATCTTAGTCAAACAAACAAAGCAGCTGACTTTCATATCAAGATTTAATTTAAGCAGAGTCTCTCCAGTTGTTTCATTGGAAGGGAAATAGTTCTGCTTGCAAAGAGCAGCCCAATAAAATCTGTGCTTCACACATTAACCTGCTGTCCCAGGCTCTGCAGCAGTCAGGACTCATCTTTGCCCCAAACTCATACCTAATAGGCAGAACAGAATTTGGTTTCTATTATCCTGCCAGAGCCTTAGGGAATGAAAAAGGTTCTTTTGAAGTGTATTACTACCATCTTCAGAGGAGCAGTAAAAGAAAGGATAAATCTGACTTATCATCAGTTCTGGTGGGGACAGTGCCATTCTCATCAGCAGCACTTGACTCACAGCCTATCAATGCTCTCCATCTCCTGAAGAAGAGGAGCTGATTTTCTTGACAAAGCACTGTTTCATTTCTCTCCACTACCCAGGTCCTGAGATCAAAGTGATCGGTCAGGGTAACGGGCCATGACCAAAAAGTAAGGAGTTCTAAGCACAGAAAACAGGCTGACAGGCTAATAAATAAAATAACTATATCCTAAACCTCTATCAACCAGAAGGATATAAAGACCCCTCTTACTTTCGTTTTCCTTGCCCTAAATTTTTTTAAAATCTGTCCAAAACAGAAAAATGTACCAGCATCAACATAACCACAGCAGGAAATCTTTGTGGGGAAACAAAGACAAGAAGGTCCCAGACTCTTGCAAGCTCCTTGCTAGTTACTTGCACTGTAACTTTTGCATTTTTAAACTCCCACAAGTACAGCAGCATAAGATCCACTGTGCCTACAACAGGCTCCTTATTGACTGCCTGAACATCATTCACATTGCAATTCCTCGATTTTATTTTTTTTTCAACCTATCATCCATTTCAGAGAGACTCCTGTTGTGGGGGAGAGAGTCTGCTTCAATATACAGCTGAACTCTGCACTCCACCTAATAGCAGCATTTTATGCTCAACTTGTGTGTCTGTAAATACCACATTATGAAGAGCACAGAAAGGCAGCCTAGCAACATTAGGAGAAAAACCCAAACAAGCATAATGAAAAATCTTAACCTCACTCTCAGAAAAAAAAAAAAAAAGTCTATTTTGGGAAAAGGACAGTAATATTTAAAAATTCAAGATAACAAATAAACATATTAAAACACATTTCAAAAATTTATTATTAAGCTTGCAGCATTTCCCAGCAGCTACCACACTGTGGCATCCTATGACAACACAGTATTTGACTGTATATTCAAAAGAAATTAACATCCAAAAGAACAGAAACACTCCTGATAAGCTACTGCAAGGTATGTGGACAAATGTTGACCTTTTAATAGCCAAAAATCTAAGATGGTAGATTTTTACCTCCCTCAGAAGGCTGCTTAAATTTTATTTTAATTAGGAACACTTAATCTGCAACATTTGCAGTTATCTATAAAATGTTTCAAAGTTATAAAAAATGAAAAAAAAACCAAAAAAGAAAACCCCCCAAAAAACCCAAAAACAAACAAAAAAACCCCCCCCAAAAAAAAAATCCAAGAAAAACCTCCAACAGTCCAGGGTATTGACAATGAAAAAAATTCCTAGTTAGGAGGAAATGGAAAATTACTATCTATGTAAAGTTCATTTGTACTGAATTATTCCAATATATTGTTCATGATACCGTCTATAGTTTTATCTTAAAATAATAAGCATTTTGTTTTATTTTTGTAAAAAGAGAGCTTATTTTATAATCAAAGCAGAAATATTACTTCATCTTCTGTGTACAGAAGTCACTCATATTGGCTTAGATACTTTATGGTGGATGATGAATATTAGAATAAATGTAAAATCTTCCAAAATTATGCAGCACAGCTCCATTAATACATAAAGATTATATCATGATTAATGTTTAATGTATACTCAAGGAATGAAAAATAATTTGTCTCACAAAATGGGTTATCACCTTGTCAGCTCAGGAGACTCAGTTTTCCTGTGACCTTCCAATAAATGCAATGAGTCAGAGGTCCATTAGCCATGTTCTTTGAATCACCTAGAAAAATACAATGGAGCTCCAATTTTCAAGTCCATCACTGGTCTGTTACAAAACCTTTTTCAATTTCTGGGCTGAATGTGATCATGGAATGAATAAATATTGGAACAGGGGACTGATCAGCAAGAACCACCCAGCTCAGTCTTGTGGCTTTTCAATCTGATACCAGAACAACAGTTGTTCCAAGTCATTCATTTTGTAGTCCATTACTCTTCACAAAGACATAGATATGTACACATCCATTTTTAATGGAATGCTCTTTACTGGAAGCCAGCTGACAAAGTGCTCATTCTGTGATGCTTTCAGAGGAGTTGGGCTGTGTGGAATCCTCTTACACCTTGATACAGCAGGTCTAAAAAAGCCATAACCTAAGTCTTTTGTTACGGGTAAAGGTTTGAAGGCTGGATAATTTGTTCAGGGTGGGAGGTATTGTTATTTCAAGAGCTGTAGATGGTTACCACAGACCTACGAATTTCTTATCGCAGCTGGAAGAAAATGATTTTTTGTGAAATGGCTCATCTGAGCTATCATACCTAATGCAGCGTGGATTCAGACAAGGAGGGCTGACTAGGCTGTAGGAGGAGAACAGCTAGATCTGCCACCAAGAGTTTGGGAATGTGACATGACACATTGTACATGTGCTGCAAAGTGGCACGATGGCAAGTTGGTTGGCCTGGAAAATAGAAGCCTTTTTCCCTGAGGCCTGCTTGACATCACATCATGAATAGCTATTAAATTGCTTTTAGGTTTATTCAGTGCACTCAGCAGGTATACAACAGAAAGGATAAAAGATTATGTGCCAAATGAGACACAATGATCCTTCTCCCAGTGTGCAAATGATTGCTGAAACTTGCTCTCTGATGAAATACGAGGTCACTGAAAACTACCCCAGCAGCTTTGAACATAAAATTAGGTTCAAAACAGTGCCTCTGTAATGATGACATGCTCTGCCCAGACCAATAAAATACACATGCCCTGGATCACTTCAGTGCTTTCCCTAGAGCTGTAGTGATTCACACCTCAGCCTTCAGGGGATGGCAATTTCCTCGGGAATCATGATTTCAGTACATCACTTTGATCAGCCAGAGGTAAAACCATACCCAAACATCTTACCCCCAGCCCTCAAAAAAACAAACAAACAAACAAAAAGTTTGACTGTATGAGAAAGAACTTTTTGATATGCAAAAAAATGCCCCAAAACCCCACTGAGTACTGGGGAAAGCTAACTCAAATATCTGCCTATACCATAAGCTTCTTTGTGATTTTGGGGTTTTTATGACAGCTGGGATAAACAGACCTATAAAGATGGAGAAACCTGGGGAAGATCTTACATTGATAATCTGGACAGCTGCTTCAGTATCTTGATCCACTCAGATTACTAAAGATCATGCAAGCCAAAATCCCTCTTTGTTCTCCATATAACCAATAAGGTGTCTTGAGGCAGGATATACCCATTGGCACCTTTGCCTATTTATAGAGAAAGTGGCTCCTGGCAAGTGTTTCCCCTCCTTGATTATCGAATTCAATATTCCTCAGTCAATGAAAGCTGGGTGTTCAAAGACATTCAAAGATCTAGGAAACCTAGGAGAGTTTTTAAAGAAGTTCTCAAAGTGAGGTGTCTTTCCAAACTTGGATCATTTTTCTGTGAGGTCTTATTTAACTCTTCCTTTCCTTCTCTTATTCCTTTACTTTCTTTATGTTTCAAAAGTTTGTTTCACTTAATAGTTGTATATCCTCTAAATGCATCCCAGAGTCTTTAAATGCAAAAGGAGTGAAAACAATAGTCACCCCAAAACTTTACCATAGAAAAAAACCTCAAAGATCTAAAAAAAACAAATAAAAAGCTTGAGAGAGGACTTTCTGCAAGGTCACATGGCCATTTTCCTACTCATGCTCAGTGAAAATTGCCTTTAAATGGTCTCACTAATTAAAAAAAAACAAAACTAAAATGCCATAAAGAATAAATATATTCAGGCAGCTGCAGATGCCTCGGAATTCAGACACTTTGTCCCAAACACTAGGCCATTTCTATTTTTTTTTAACTTGACTGTTGGTTTTGGTTTGCTTTTTGAACAGCAATCATCTTAGTTAATAAGTCTGAATTTTAGTCCATGCATAAAAATATTAACCATAGTCAGAGAAACAGGAACTTTACTTTTATGTCCTTCCCATTCATTTATTATATGCTTAAAAAAGCCCACAATAGCATGACCACAGATAATATGGTTACACCAGCTCTGTCAATGTTGAGAAATTCGGAAAAAAAACAAGACCAAACAGGTTCAAGATATGATTTCTCTATCAGGAGGAGGGATCTGAAAAGAATCAAAAATGCATTAGGAAGGGTGACATGTTCGGTAAATTGGAGGCAAGACAATTCCTGTAAATCTTGTTATATTAAATTTAAAGCTATCCAGGATATAGACAACAAAGTGCTCTCACTGGGCTCTTTAGATGGACATCAATTAAGGTTGTGTATTTGTTTTTCCCTGTTGCTCCTAGAATATGTCATGTCTTTCAACTTTCAAGTTGTTTTTTCCAGTTGGAGAGAGAGCAATAATCAATAATTATATCAAGAAGAAACATTTGCCTTGGTCAGAACTGCACTTCTAAGAGAGTAGTTCTTCAGATAGCTCCAAAAAGTCTCTATTTTGCTGACTTCATCTCACAGAAAGTAAATAGAATTTCACAGGAAGTAAATTTAGCAAACCTTTAGACAAAAGGAACTCTTTTTTCAATATTCCTAAATTTTCATTTTAGTGAAAATTTTAAGCTAAGCTGTTACTTTAAGAAACTTGGTGGAAAAGAAAGGACAATTGTGCCATAAAACAAAGTAACCTCCCAGTGTTTATTGTCAGGGAAAATTAGGCATCCATAAAAGACCTAAGACTGCCTTGTGGCTGAGGTGCAACAGGCAGGTTCTAAAGCAGTCAGAGCGATGTATCTTCTTCTTGGGTTAGAGAAGCTTGTTCCACTGCAGCATGTGGAGCACAGATGTACCAGAGGATGTTTTGTGTCATTTGAGGGAGCTGAGTTAGCACAGCACAGGGACACTGCCTAAGGGTTCACTTGGTTTGAAGGGGTTTAATCCCCTTTGCCAAGTCAGTAATTATTTTTGTCAGGATCTGATCACTAATAGACAAAATAAAGTGTTGGTATTTGATTAAATTCTCAGCGCAGTCCAGGTGACACAACAGCAAGAGATCAGGCAAAAGTGCTCAGGCACTTTTATTAGGGGGAAATGGGAATAAGATTAGCCAATGACCCTTGCACTGCCTTCCTAAATCACCCAAGAACAGGCATGATTTTACCTGAATGAGACAGAGTTTTGCAGCTTTTCCTCTGTCAGTCTCAGGCAGTAGAAAGTACTCAGTAACATCAGCAGATGTTTCTCTAAACAATCTCAGCCTACCTGGAAACAGGCAAGAAAGGCAGGAATACCACTGGGCTGCCCTGAATGGCTCAGGGTGTTTGGGGTAAGAGCACAGGATGTTGACAAAATGACAAACTCTGCAAGGTTTTCAACCCTCTGTGTCTTCCCCATTGCAGTGATCTTACCCTGCTAACCCTGGATCTCATTGAGGGGACACCCAGCACCACCATCCCATAACCCAGCAGCACCTTATTTATAACCTGTCACAGACTGGATGAGCAAAGGCAGAGATTACCAAACACAGCAGACCACAGAGGACCACTTGAAAACTTAAAAAGATTATTGAGAGAAAAGAAAAGCTTTTTAATTCAATCGAGGAGTATTTTCTTTCTTGCTTTAGTCAAATTAAAGCTTCATTCAACTAATCCCATATCTGGGTTTCCAGCTCAGTCACCCAACTCCACTCCATCTAGGAAAGATTTTTTTAATATTATTTTTTAAAACTCCTACCCTTTATTTCACATTGTGGCTATTTTCAATTGTTTTTTGGATGCCTCCTGCATTACCACATTTCTTAATATATACAACTTAAACATTTAGAAAGGAGTATAGTAATAGCCACACTCACATTTTCAATTATTTAAAAATGAGTTATGATAGTAAAGTGCAACAAATCCAGATTCTATTGCATCATCTTGGGAGAGTCATAGTAAATGTTACTTCAAAGTCATTGCCTGTAGAGAATACAAGCCTTTTGGTCAGTTCAGGTATCATATAATTTAATGAAGCAAAAAAAAAAAAAATTACCAAGATTTGGGCTCATATTACTTAATCACTTTAATATTAAAATATGAATGGAAAAACAAAAGAAATGTTAGGAGACATCTCTACATGAATGTCATTGATTTTCCTATTGACAACAGGAAGCTTTTTTTTCAATATTCCTAAAAGAGAACAATACTAAAGCCTTAATCTGAAACAATAATCGACAGATGCAAAGTTAAGAAGCCAGCACAGGCTTTTATTACATCCTGGCTCATTTTGGATCTCCTCATACTAATCACTAAAACAGACAGGAGAAAGAAGATAATTCAACAAGAAGATGTGAGCCAAATATTTGCAAGTTCAACTCTTCAAACTAAAGGATAAAATTCTGGAAAATGTTTCATATTTTACAAAAAAAAAAAAAACGCAAAAAAAACCAAACAAACAAAAAAACAGAACAAAACAAAACAAAACAAAAAAAAAAACAAAAAAGGCCAAAACAACTAAGTTCATCTCATGGCTGAGATTCAGTTCTATGGAATATAAAACAAGATAGAGTTTTGTGGTTGAGGCATAATCCTCTGAAGATACTGTTTAGTAATCATACATCTTTAACTGCATTAGTGTTGGCTTGTGCATCCATGGATGCCTGTTGCTATTTAATTTTAAAAGGTTTCTAATCTTGTAATGAAACTGTACTTTTGACCAGCCACAAAGCAGAATCTGATTTGAGCATTATAATGTAATTAATCATAGATTTCAGTGTCTTATTTGAAATAATTTATTCAGATTTGAAAAGTACACTGCATGTCTATGATTGCATTACATAAAAAGCAAATAAACTGCATAATTGAAAATTAACCACATGGATTATTTGTCATAAAATGGAATTACTTGGAGGTCAGAGACTGGTCTCAAACTGGATGCAGTTTGACTTCTGTTTAGTCACTTGCAGCTGTGCAACAAGACACAACCCCTGTTGCTTGATTTGTATTCACTTTAACAGTGCTGGAAAGGTGATTGGAAAATTTGGGACCATGGTGCTCAGACTCAAAATAGACATCACATTTGGTGGTCAAATATCAATACTGCAATGCAACCTGTACTTATAAGAGCCTTCATAGAATGTTAAAGGAATAGAAAAAAATGAAAAGAAAAAGAGGAATTGTATGGCCTTTGGAGATGCACAGCACAGAAGATAATTGTTCTGATGCCCACCTGCAGGTTTTGTATTTTCAAATATCACCCAAACCTGAAGGATATCTGGAGCAGTAACATTTTGGTGTATTGTTTCTGAAAGCACTCTCCAGTCATCACCCATGTTTGTAATAACACCTGGCAATCAGGAGATGAAATACGCAATTTTCAAATTATGGCCCAGAGTGCTCACAGGAAAACTGGAAACTTGTTGTGTTACCTGGCTGCTTTGGTACCTGCAGTGTGAGTAGAGCTTCCTGATGCTACATCTGAGGAGAGGTGAACAAGCACACCTTGTGGGTGTTTAAAGCACACAATGGAGCTGAATGAGAGTGGTGGAAAAGCAAGACACCAGGCTCTGGATAAAGGAAAAATGTAGCTCAGAGTAAGGAGGAATCTGAGATCACGCTGAGAGTAAGAGCTCACACTTCATTACCTCTGCTGGTGGAGCTTCTGACTAAAAATGAGAGACAGCTCCTCTGCTTCTCTCCTGTCTTTGTTTACATTGAAAACCAGGAGAAAAACAGAGCCCATGGGAACATGTCCACGTCCTTCTAATGCAGGTGGTGCCTGAGCAGAGCATGGGGAAGAATCCTCTCTCGTGCCCCCCTGCCCTGCTGTAGATGCAGCCAGGACAGGCTGGTGCCCTGGAGCTCCTGTCCAGCCCTGGTCCAGCAGCACCCCCAGCCCAGGGCCTGCCCCCAGGGAGCTCCTGCCCCAGACTGTCTCCAGTACAAAACATTGCCACATGAGCACAGCACAAGGACGAAACAAAATACCTTTTGGCAAATTTTCTCTCCCCTGCTCAGCTGAGGAAGAGAGACACAGTAGTTTGGTGTTCAGCCATGGTCATCCCACCACAGTCCTTTTTATTGTACACCTCTGCCTCCTCCTTTAATGGATATATCTCCTTTCTTACTTCATGCTTTCCATGACCTCCCAATTTGTCAATCAGCACAACCTTCCGTGACACATATTTTGACCTTTAAAATTCATAGGTAAAATAACATTTTTTAATTCAAAATAATTCACTGTAAAACCTTGCTCTATTTATGATGAAGGAGTGAGGCTATCCACATCAATATTTTATAATGTGTTCTGCCAAATTAGTCAGAGACAAATTAGTCATGACACTCCACAGAAAAAGCCTATTTAGTTTCTACGAAACCATTTATCACGTGTGGTATTATGATGAACAATACATCAAAATGTGGTACCAGAGGACCACTATAGCAAAAGTACTATCCTTTCATTTTCTCTGTTATTCCACACTGCATAAAGATAATTTCACCCTTAAGAGAACAGAATATTCATGCAGACTCGTGCACTGAAATAATCTTGCCAGATTATTACCTAAAATTAGAACTAAGCAGATTTGATGTATGACTAGCTTGCTTTCAAGTCCCATCAACTTTTCCACCATTATGTCAGTCAGCACAAAACCACAGAATTTATTGGATATATTAGATTCTAATAGGGAGATCTCCCTTGCTAGCTATTCTTGGCCCACTGCATCTGCTCTCTGCTTGAATTCATCTTCTGCCTATGACCTTATAAATTTGTACCCCCTCCAAGGATACAGAACAACTCATTGCCTTAGTTTACACCTGTAGTATCTGCACCTTGCTAAATGAAGAAAAATGATTAAAATGTACATACTGCATCTCTCTTGAATGTCTGTACAACAAAGATAATTCTGTGACTGGCATAATTTTTTAACAACTCTCCTATTGGTTTGTGTGTCTTTGTGTGCTCATTTTCAAGCATTATTAAAGATTTGAGTGCATGCCATTTGAAACCTCTGGGAGAACTATTGGCCAACATCTCATCACTCACCTAAGGAAAGGCTTCTAAAGCCATTCAATGCAATTGTGCTGCTCAGCTGATATGGACAATTACATATTTCCTTGTATACCAAATTCTCTTCCTGCAGCTCAATGAAATGCAAGGCAGAACTAACAGCAATGTGCTTAAGAAAAATATCCATAAAATGTGCAAGTCTGAATAATTTATTCCTTTCAAAAAATATATATTCAGTGAAAGGCCTGAAAGGAAGGTGTGATGAAAGTAAATTAAATGCATTACTCTGGTTTTATTCTATGTAGAAAAGTGGCTATTTTATCAGGATAAAAAAAAAATAATGTAAGAATATATCTACTAAAGTTCAAAGTCAAACTCAACTCTAATATTTGTATACTCATCAGTTCAAAAAAATTTCCATCTCTTCTGATCCTGCCTGATGCTGAATGATCTGAGTGAACAGAATACAACAAGTGCTTCTCAGAAGTACTTGCAGCTTTGTATACTTAGTTATTTTCTATATGATCTTTGGTAACAGAGATTCAAATTCTGGTACGAAACGAGGAGAAATGAGCAAATTATTAGAAACACCAGCACAATCCCCATTTGCATTTGGAAAGGCCAAGTGATAACTACTGAGGTCTATAGGCCCTATGTGAAATTTAAGTCATCAGAGAGTGAAGTAGCAGAAAGAGGTTTAGAACATCTTCAACATTTCATGTATTTAATTACATTTTATCCAATATGTATTACAAAACTTAGAGGTGATGCCATTGAAAGAAAACTGGAGGAGAAGCAGTAGCCCTATGGCTCAGATGACTGTTTATAGGATTCACACAAGTCTACAGAAAGTAAGAGTATTTTCAGTCTGCCTGAAGGCAGATTCTATGGCAGCACTTAACACTGTCCTATTACAAATCATCACAGTAAATTCACAGTCAAGTTATTTTCAAGTTTCTGCAGGAGGAAAGGAGCACAAAGGAGCCTTCCCTCCCATAAATAACTGATAAGAGGTAAAATTGTTTGCTAGGAAACCAGTAATTTTTCACTTAAATGGCTATTTTTCTTTTTAACACAGGGTCTTCACAAAATGACCTTTTATTAACACAGAGGCAGTGTGTGAGAGTATGCACACTGGTAGCATTCCTAAAGAATAATCTGGTGTGATAAATCAGATTTCAGAGTACCCTGGCCAAGGAGGCTGCATTAGCCCTCCCTGAGGAGCACGTGTGCTGTGACCAGCTCCAGAAGCTGGCTGTAATGGAGACACTCGTCATGCACTACTTGGAATGAGCAAAGCTTGACAAGTTCTCTCCAACATGAAATACTACCATGAACACAATGTGGGATTGAGCATAGGAATCACTAAAAATGCCTTGGCTTTTGAAAAGAATGATTTGTTTCAAATTATTTCTAGGGCAATATTCTTAAATCAGCTTTTGCAGCTGATATTTGAGACAGAATTTCCTCTATTAAGAAGTGATGGAGAGATTAGAATTAATTTTCTTCATAATTATTACATAGTTATTTACAGACTCACAGATTAATAAATTCCACATCTCCTTCAGGAATCAAAACACTAAATACATTCCAGAACTCCTTCAGAAGTTTACATTGAAAGGAAAGAAATCAAAGCACCACATCCACTCCTACTGATTTCCATTTAGAAAGCATGATCTCAGAAACTTTTCAGGCTCTGGAGACCAGAAGACAGACAATCAGGCAGTTCTCTTCCATCAAACTAGTCTGAGACTCTTCATGACACCGAGATAATTCACAGTTTCTAAAGCCATTCTCTGCATTCATGCCTTCTAAGAAAAACGAAAAACTGTGCTGACACAGTTCTAGAGCAAATTCTATTAAGTATATCCTAGAAGACTTAATCACTACAAGAATTTACAGATCTCCCTATAAAATCTGTTGTAATTGGGTAACGAAAGGAAAAAAGATTAAAGTCTTTATTCTACAAATCTCATCTTGGAGATACCTGCATTCATAAAGATACCACAGCCTGTTTCCCTTTAGAAACCTGTGCATGTGTGCCACTGTCAAACACCTCAGGAAGAGGGAGCTCAGCTAGAGAAAAAAAAAAAAAGACAGAAAGTTAAAAATGACTTGAACTCCAGAGACTATAATATCCCTTTAAGAGACAGGAAAATTTAACTTGACCTGAAAGCTCATGCTGGAACCTAATTGGTAGTCTTATTACCACAAAAATCCTCACTTACCTTATGCTTTGACTAGATAATTTTCTGGAAGGACATAAACCAGACAAATCCATTTCTCCTTCATGCTGATTGTAAGAGAAGGTGAGGGGGCCTTGTTCTAATGCATTTAGATAAAATACTGTCACACCCAAAGCTGCCATTAATCACCATCCTTCACACACCTTAAGCTACAAAGGCTACACTATCGGAACAGCTGGTCTGTCCTCCTTATATGTGCAAACGTTTTACAATTTCATATATTGACAATAAATTTTAAAATGAGAAATCAAAAATTGACTATAGTTTCCCATCAATGACTTCATAATTGAGATAAGCAGTATTTTGAAATACTGTCAGAATCATTCTTACAAGATGAACCCTTGGCAACTCTTCAACATTTGTCAAATGTTAATTTAATTCTTTTTGGTTCATGGGAGTTATTAACATTTTAATATGCTAAAAATGTGGCCATTTCAAAATAAGCACAGTAAGTAGTTTACAATTCAAATAGATTTGGTTAATTTCATTTAAGAATGGAAACAAGGATTTTAGTTCCCCCACGAGTCATAAGCATACTTTTACTTACAAAGTAAGCTAGAAGAATTAGAACATTAAATATTCCTGAGAACAATTAATTTACAATTTTAGCCAGGGGCATTTGTAGTGATCATTTGCAATACAATAAAATGAACAGAAACAAAAAACATTTTTATTCAATTCCAAATTATCAATTTCCTACCACTAAGATTTCATATTGACATAATACATGCCTTCTGGCTCTTTTCTGAGTCAATTATGTAATCTGCATTTGACAGAAATAAGATTTGACTTAGATATTGAAATTTCATCAACATAAAGATGGAATTATATCTTAGTGAAAACAAAAGCAACTTAAGTTGTTAAGGCAACTTAAGTTTTGCAATGACTCGTCTCTTGTGCTTCTTTTCCTTCCCAGTACACTGATTACCTTCCCAGTGTTTGATTAGCTAATACACTGCTGTAGTTAAGGCTTTTTCTACTGTCTCATCTCCCTTTATTACACAGATAAAGGAATATATTCCTTACAAATATTTAATGAAGATTTTCCTAACCAGTTCTACCTTAGGTGCCTTAATTCATATTCAGCTTCAAATCAGTGAGAAAATGTTCTTCCAGTTCTCTGTAGAAGAGAAAAATAATTTTTTCAGTACTTTTTCTAGTGTCTTACCAAAAGAAATTAAAAAAAAATACCACTGCTTTTTCTTATTAATGATGTTTCTTAAGAGTGACTTCATAGATGAAAAGCTGTCTAGTCATGGCAGAACAGACAACCACAAAAGTTGACCACAGAGTCCAGAAATGTGCCAGCGTCCAATCAATAGGAAAAGGAACTTGTAGAGAAAAATAGGAGCTATTTTCTTCGGTACTTGCTTTTTCTTTGACATCATGAAAATTGTCTAAACACATAATATAACAGTTTCAGACACAAAGGCACTTTTAAGTCACCAGCACCAATGAAAGAATAAATTAGAAAATACTGCTCTGACAGAGACTCTGCCTCACTGGGAGGCCAGAGAGGCCTGCAGCAGCTAAATAGGATTAATGGTTTGAAAATTCCTATTCAGACTCTCAAGGAGAAAAGATTCTTTGCACTACCTATCAATGACACTTAATTGATTGATTAATAATCAAGAAACATTAGGAACCCCTTTTAATAGGAATCATTCTTTATATAGCAGCAATTACAATTAACATGATTGAAAAAATATTAGGAAAAATAACTCTTTTGTGGTACTGTCTGCTTCTTAGATTTTAAGCAATTGCTTCCCATCAGAAAATTTTTGCCTATTATATGCTTCAGTAATTCAGTCTGCTCCATAGCAGTCTCCAGCTCTTTGCACTAAGGTACAAAATCCTACTCACAGATCCTCATTTGCTTCCCCAAAATAAGCTACAGACTCTGTCTTAATTTAAAATGTTTATCAGTTACGTGGAAAATAAGCACAATGAAAACCTAAGAGATTTCCTTTTCTATTTTCTCCTAATTAAAAGAATGTCCAAGACAGAGTTTGTAAGTTGCAGTTCCACAAAAGATCACAATGCTACTCAAATATCTTTTTTATATTTCTTTTCCCTTCTACTTGATTTTGAAAGTATCTAAATTGCTGAAACAAAAGACAAAGTTGGGTGCAAAGAATGGAAGAAGTAGGTGTCAATCACAACCTGGCAAGAGAAGAAGTAACAAAAGCAAGAATTGGTCACTTATTAACAAAAATGACATTTCAGCACTTGACAAATAAAATTTCATCACTTAAAAAAAATCTCTAAGGGTAATAAGGAATACTTGAATGCTGAATATTGTCAAATCATGATGGGCTTGCCCTGTCTCAAAATCTGTATTTTTAGGTGTTCTGATCCTTTTTTTGCCTAAAGTAGATTTGGACCATAATTGGAGAGTCTGAATCAAAAGTAGGACACTAAGAAGAAGTTTAAATAATGCTAAATTGCATACTTAAGGTCACTTTTTTACTGCAGATAAGCCATGCATAGGACTCAGCCTTTTTCACAGCTAGTTCATTGCAGAGCAAAGAGTTTAAAGTGAGAAAAAAAAAAAACACATAAATTCTAGTAAAATCAGCTTTTTGGATTTTTTGTGTCATTCATTTAAGATTCGACAAGGCATGCATCCATGAGAAGTTACTTTTTTAGCTTTTTAACATATTTCCTCTTGAACACACATTAAACCTAAGAGAATAAGTAGTTCTGGTGGACTGTTAAAGAGTGCTAAAAAGAGCTTAGAAAATATCAGCAATGCAATACAACTTTAAAAGGCAAGCCTAGAAATTGACTTTACAAGTGTTGTCTTGTATTACCTAACTTATCAATCATCATATGATGCCTTAAACAGGCAGTGTCAAAACACATCAAATAATATCTTCTAAGTCATTTATATTTTACTCACCAGGAGGGAGTACTTTGAAGACTGAGGACTATGAGGATACACACAATTTACTATCTTTAACCTGCAATAAAGTAGGCCTGAGATGGTTTATCTCTTCTGCATATCCTATTTCCCAGAGACAGGTTTAATGTTTGAAATACTGACTCATTCTAAGAGAACTACATCCAGTGGCAACAAAAAGCACTAAACACAAGTATGGAAAAAAAATAAATAAAAAGGGGTAGTGTAGGCAATATTATTCACTGCCTTCTGAAATTTAGCAAGGAATAATCTCATTTAAGGAACTTAATTGGAGACCTCTCCCCCACAAACTCAAGTGAATGACTTTGCTCCCACATTTAACCAATAATTGCTAGCACCTGATCTTGCACAGTTGTCTGTCTGATATTCCTTGAAGTCTATTTTAGCAGACATGCAGAAATTAAACCTGAAAGTTCACAGGCTTTAGTTCAGTAACCTTACTGTCCAATATAAAAACCATATAGTTTTAATTAATTTTGTAAAATGATATTTCAGGACCGTGAATTTCATCATGTTATGTCTGAATACAATATTCAAAACTGAACACCTGAATACAGTGCTCAAATAAAAATATTCAAAATTAGGGAAATAGTATTTCACTTCTTTCAGGCTGATTTTTCCCATTTCATGGAAAATTCAAAATCTAATTTTATTCTTAAACAAACATATGTCAAAAATTTCCATTGTTAATCTTCAAAATTTTAAAAACTGAGGCAAATATAAGTACTTTGAAGCTGACGATTCCTAAATTCTTTAGACAGCAAGCATAAAAAATAAAGCACATAAGAAAACAGTAGTGATAATGATCCCTTTAGATTAGAACCTTCTAGGACTGTTCTCTACAATTAAATTCTCAGTTCCAATTCAAATGCCCTCCTTCCTCTTCCTCTCATATGTCTTTTAGACTGTAGCAATGTCATCACCTTCAGAAATTCATTTCCTTCAGACACTGTCAATATGGATAAAAATTATGTATCTCTAATTTCTTATCAACGTAGGGAAAATAACCCCAAGCATTGTACCAATTTGTTATCTTGGAAGCTTTAAAATAACCATAATGAAAAAAATTATTAAAAGCTAGTATTCTTATATCACAATGCCCTTCACTAGCAAAGGAAGACCATCACTCAGGAAGCCTACATTTCCATTAGATCTAGCCACTGAAAACTGCAACTTTGATTTTAAACTTTAAATTTAATTGAATTTGCTGCTGCAACTGCATGAAGCATATCAACATTATTTCTTATTTAATTTACTCTGATAATGATATGAGTCCCTGAGTCCTACATCAGTCCCTGCAAAGCTTGTCTTGGCCAACAAAAGATATCCTTATATATCACTTTGCTCATCATTTTCTCCTAACATGAATTGTGCAAAGTTACTGATTTGAAAATGCTACCAGTTAACTGTCTGTCTACCCCTTGCCAACAGGAAGAGAATTTTTCCAGTGAAAACTACCTGAATTTAATTGAATCTTGGGCCATTTCCATCTCCTTGACTGTATTATCCAGCTTCAACTAGGCTTCTACATATTTTCAATCTAAACTTTTTTTTTTAATTTCAATATTCAAAACAGAGATTATAAAGTCTGCATATTATTTTATGAAATAAAAACCTCCGTACTAAAATTAATATTTATTCTGTATGAAGTAAAAGGACATTCCTAAAAGTTTAACTGCAGATATAATGGGATACTTAAATTTTTGTATGTTGACCATGCTGTCTGTATTAAGCTACAAAAAGCTCAGAACTTCAGAGAACAAAATGGAGAAATGGAGAAATGGGGCAGAGACAATCAAACATTTTCTCTGTTTAGATGAAGCAGTTGTGGCATATTAATCACAGGAGTGATGCACAGAAAGATGCTGAGGTACTGGGGGGCTGCATCCATGTGTCTTTGTAGATGTGGCACTCCAGGTGATCCTGGAGTTCCCCTTCCATTTGCCCCTTTCATTTGTCCAGTGTTATGTTGTAAATGCAGGCAAACCCAGTGGGAAGAAATGACAATGTCTGACTCCATTCAGAAGGCTGAACTGTTTCTTTATTATAATTATGGTAAAATACATTAATATACTATATAGAAGGAAGATACTAAAACTACATACTACTTTCTCCTACTCTATCTCTAAAGTCACCAACTCGTGACCCTCTCTGAGAGCCCAGCCCCAGGTGGGTTGGATTGGCCATCAGGCTCAAACAATCCTCACCAGAATCCAATCAAGCACTCACTCCAGGTAAACAATTCTCCAAACACATTCCACACAGGAAAAACAAGGAGAAAAAATAGAAATTGTTTTCTCTTCCATTTCTCTCTGTGCACCTCTATGAAAAAATCCTGAGAGTGAGAGAAATGTACTTGCCACAGTGTTATTCACAGTACAAGTCTTACTCTAAGGTTTATATGCCCATAGCAAGAAGTCCTCAGTCTTACTAAAAGCTAAGGATATTCAAGAGCCAGATTTTCATCCAATACTCTTGAGGCTTCAGTAGTTTGGAATTTGAATTATGAAGGAGGTGAGGAGCTCCTCTTTTGTCACATTTTTTTCTGTGCAAGAATTTAAGATTCTATATAAGGTGACCTTCAATGAATATTAGGGGAGTTAAATGATTACATTGAGCACCTCCAGCAGGCCTGGTGCTAAGGTGATAGTGGACAGCCTCATTTCCTTTGGTGTCTATCAGTAGAACAATTTTATGAAGAACCTAACTGCAGTGTTTACATGCACATTTTCATCTACTCTGGAACTCCAAAAAGCACATTAAATAAAATGGATTTTAGCTGTCTTATCACCTGATTGTCAAATGCAGATCTGCACAGAAAAGTAGAATTTGATCTACACCAAAAATATTCTTAATTTAATCTATTGTCAGTTTTCGGAACTGGAATATTGTTCAGCAGTGTAAAAATATGCACTTATTTTCATTGCCTGAATTAATCCTGAAAATCTCCACTTCAGGCTTCAATACCTATAAATAGATTTGCTGTAAGGATGATAAACAGTGGTGAAGCTTCATGGTAAAGGCATTACACTGAATGATTAATCCTTAGGTTATGCATCACTGACCTTCCCAGAGCCATTGATAGAAGCCTGCACAGTCTGCATGAGCAACTGTCTGTGGTTTTAAAATGAGGGCACACATGTAAGCAGACAAAACACTTTGAAAAGCCCAACAAATTAATGTGACTATGATATGAGTGTTAATGCATTTAACTCAGCAAAGTTCCACACTGTCCACGTGGACAGATCAAACATGTCCTACACAAGAGTAAGCCTGAAGAATATTAACAGTTCAAGGAAAGAAGAATTGGACTCCATTAGAAAACATGGTTTTCACCCCTTAAGTGAAAGAAAAAGGAGCTAATGGCTTAGCAAGACAACTCCATTCATCTTCACTAACCCTTTAAGGCTCTGGGGCTGGGAAACTGAAGCAAGTTATTTCCTGTCCTCTGCCAGTGAACTGCTGCAGACCCCCAGGATCACACAGCATCCCTCCAGTGCTGGCAGGGCTGCAGACCACTGCATCCTCAGAGCTCCAATTAAAAACAGTTATTTAATACTTAGCCAGAGAACTCCCCATAGCAAATGCTAATACAGAGATGGAGAAGCAAACCATGGAAAACCTGTTGTTAAGGAGAGATGATGAAGCAAACCCGTGCAGGAAAAGGCATCAAAGCTGTTCCTGTCTGGCTGCCACTGGGGTAATCTGTAACCACTGAGATCTCCTCTTCTTCCAAAGCAAAATATCATCCCTCCCCTACAAATACCATAACTTCTAAGATGTCCTGTCATCACCATTCCTGGAAAGAGGAGGAGAGGACAGGAGATGCAGCCTGCTTGGATATCCTGGTTTTAATGGAGATTTAGCTGTGAGGTCATGGACTTGTGCTGTGACTTGGTACAATATAAATAGATTTACAGTTTATGAAACAAAATGGTTAAGTATATAATCACACAGACACATTTAAATATACCTTAAATAAATAAATAAATAAAACTGAAAAAACCCTATAAGAGAAACCCAAGTTCCAAAACACATCAGCATGAAAAAATCATGAGTTTAGAAACCTCCAGGTTTAACATAAACTGATTTAATAGCTCTGGATTGTACTGGTAAGCACAAATCAAATCTTTCATGCTTGTTTAAAGACTGACAACTGATCTAGTCACAAAGAATAATTCTGAAAGACTTTTTTTTTTAATGTGTAAAAATAGTACCTTGAAAAAAAATTCATCAAAATTCATACTGTTTTTTTAATCAACTTAAATAAGCCATTCTTGACTTACTCCCAAGCTGAGACTCTGTGATCCATTTTTTTTGCCTGGAGGATTTTTTCAGTGAAGTCACAGGCTCTTGAATATAAAGTATTATAAGGAAAATTCTGTGAGAACCTGAAATATAGCAGCAGGAATATTGCTCTTGAGTATCAAGAAAAAGTTCATTGAGCTACTTTAAAAGCAGAGTAATAGCCAAACCACATAGGATGACATCAAGCCTAAAACACAGCCTTATTTTAACAGAAGAGAATAAATTCATCATCCTGGCAGTCAGTAATTTTATAAAAGCTCCTGTTCTCATTATGCCTGTTAGTGTTTTAACTACAGATGAAAAATAGAAACAATTTTAGGCTATTCCTGGCAGACTGAAGTAGGTCTAAGGGTAGCTAACCAGATGGAAGAGGCTTACTTTTAAAACACTATATTTTACCTTCCGTTCCCCCTGGCACTGAAAAGAGAGAGCACTTCTGAAAATTTCAGGCTCTGCTTGTAGAAGCAGAAATATATGTTTAGCTAAAATGATTTTAAATAAGCTGCAGTTACTGCTGAATTTACTACAATAAAAACAATTGGAACATGTTTCATGTAGCACAGGAAATGGCTGGGAAAATGGGAATCTTTGAGGAATATGAGTTCAGGTTTGTGCAGGGAGAGCATCCTTGGAGCACATGCATGGGTTCTGTACTGACACACAAGGCCAAAGGTCAGGGAGGGGTTATATGGAACATGAGTAACAGTTATTTAAATCCACTCTAAGAAAAAAACCCCACTGTGGAGTAGTGGTGAAATTGTTGTTCTCTTGGGCTGTGGTTTGAATCCTACCTCAGGTACTTGAAAACAAATCTTGTTTTGTGAGCATCCAGTGCAGAGCTATTATTCTCACTCAGCACATGCTGAGCCATTAATTAATGATGTGCAGTACAGAGTGTGAAACATTCATTCAGCAAAAATCTCTGTCCATTTAACAGGCCACAGTCCACAGGACTCAGCTGACCCTTCCTACTCCATCCCTCTGATAAAATACCTCTGACAATGTTAGCTGGGGTCCAGTTCTGATCCAGTATAAATTCAACGACTGTGAGAAAAGCAGAATACTCCCCATCCAAAGAAAGTTCATCACACAACTGCAGATTTTTCAATCACTTTATCTTGAAATAGTCACTAAAACCTCTTTCAGACATTTAGTAATAAAATTATACTTAAGAAAATGACAATCTTTTACCATGTTAAAAAAGTTTAACCATATTTGGATTTTTGGGTTTTTGGTTTTTTTTTTTTTTTTTTGTGGATCCTAACATAGGGCAAGAAAAAGTGATTTTAGCTTGATTGTTAGGGACCTAACAATAAGTTTCTGAATTTTCCACCAAACTTATGGAAAATGCAATGTCTAAACTAAATTTCAATAAAACCTAAGAAGAAGGAAATCTAGCAAAGTTATGATTATCGAATAAATCATAAGTTTATTGCCTGGCATGGTAAAGGTTGCAGTTATTAGCATTCTGCAATTGAAGCTTACAGGAATTACATACTTGAGCCCATAGCTTGTTCTCTTTTTGTATTTGCACTGCCTTGGTTTCCAGAAGCTGAGTGAAATCCATGGGGGAAGATTTTCTTTCAGATATCCTGCCCACCACCAAGAGCTGGGCTCTGATAGCTTGCTGATATGACCACTTGCCTGGAAGGCATCTTGGTCTTTTTCATATATATATCAAACTGAATAGAAGTTCCTTTGATATCCAAGTCTTTAAGGGATAAAGATCAAACTTACACCTTTAGAGTAAAGAAATAAGTAAAGCTAGATTAGGGTTTTACAAAGAAAAAAAAAAACTGAACAAGAAACTGAAATAGGCAATGAAGATTCTGGAAAAGAAAACTCAGAAACATCCAAACATGCTCAAACCTAAAGGTGTTTTTGAGAGAAGTGTCCAGATAAGCAGCAGGAAATTGGTCAGAAACTTTCCTTGTCTTACACAAATGTGGCAAGCACATTTCTCTCTTTCTCAGGATTTTTCATAAGGGTGCACAGAGAGAAATGTGCTTGCCACACACAAATTTATTTTAGGCTAATAGTTATGATAGTTTTGCTACCATACAAGACAGAACCAATGGCTTGCACAGTTCACAGTTCACTGACTATGACTCTCCACACTTACACAGTTTTAGAATTTTGTGACTTTTATCTTATTTTTAGATAGGTGCTTTGTATGACACAGTAACTACCAGAGTGCTTTCCTATTTCTGCTACTTATAGCTGTGGAAATGTATCTGCATTTTACTGCATAAAGTGTCTAGCATGAATAAACAGGGAGGTTAAGCAGATATTCTCAGTTTATTTTCATTGCACAATCTTAGCAATAATGCTCCTGGGACTTGTTCATCTATTGCAGGGACTATATCACATTTTTATATTTATTTTGAGCAATGGTCTTATATATATATCTGCATATTTGTATGCCCATGTGGTTCAGTCTGCAGGGCACGAAAGAATGAGGGGTAAATATCAGGGCAGAGGCAATAATTGAGACTGAAGAGGTGTAAAAGGATTCTAAAAATACTGTTACATCTTGTAGTCCTTCCCACACACCTTCTCATTAAAAAAGCAAACAAACAAAAAACCAAACAAAACCCCAAACAAACTAAAAAACCACCACCAAAACCCATAATAATAAATTCAACAACTTTATTGACCACTTGTTTGTCTTTCATGGGTGCTGATTGTACTGAAGGTTTTCATAGGATTCATTAACAGTATTTCATCCTTGCCATGTAAACTGCAGTTGTGTCATCCAGCTAATTCGAATGGAGTGCAGATGATGTTTCACTAAGCAATAAATTATGCTCCAGTGTTTCATCCCTAGTTATGGTTTTAAAATACTCACCCCAGTTATTAGCATTTCCACACACAATACTTACCAGCTAATAATACTCACTCATCTTGGGCATTGTACATTTAGGTTTTACTACATTCAAGTAATAGTTGTCAGGTCATACTCATCTCAAGGCAACTCAGTTCTCTGGGCAACACAAAGATTTACTTCTCCAAAGATAAAAGGAGACAGACTAAGAAATTAATCTAGTAGCTGTAAAAGGAAGCCAGGGGAGCAGTAATGGAGCCAGGGGGAGATCCTTGAAGATGTGACTGGTAATTGCTGCTGACACCAGATACTCCTAGTAATTACAGACAGTCCTGCTAATTACAGCTGCTGCAGCCCCATAAAGACTCATTTGTCCATCAGAAATGATGTGGCCACAGTCAGCTCACTGTCCAGTGCTCTAAAGTGTGCAAAATTCTCAGAGTTTGGGTCATTTGTTTGTCCCATGGCAACTTCTACAACACAAAATCCAGTATCACATAATCAGAATTCAGAATCCCTAAACTGAGGAGCTCTACTAGCTTGTCTAAGGCAGGTAAATGAAATTTTGCTTGTGTTCCAAGAGAATTTTGTCCCCCTTGGTCTTCAATTCCAGGAAAACATTTTGTTGTTGATGTGCCAGCTCAGCAAAGAGTTTAAATACACACTTCATGAAGAGACATTTAGGCAGATGCACAAAAACAGAGCGCTGACAAAACTTGAGACTGACTCAATATACTCACTTTTTGTCTAGAATACTGCTTGCATAAGAATTACTGTTTCATTTGTGTCCCCAGCCACTCATTCTTAGTTTTGCAGCTGGGGCTGCACTTTCAGAGAAGTCATGCATCCTGAGAAACAATTAGATGCACAAGGGAAAGGGAAGAATCTGACCATAATAATTTTTGCCCTATAACCTTGTATCTGCAGGTCAAGAGGAGTTTTAGGAATGAAGGTGATCCTTGCAGCTGCTGAAGGCCATGCAGTGGCTGCTTTTCACAGCACCAGCAGCACATCCAGAGCAAAGTGAACTCTGCCCATGGAGCTGCATTGATTCTTGCATGGGCTCCTTGGGAACTTTAGCCCTGAGGATTTGTCATGACTTGATTCCAGGTTTATTGAAGGCAGTGGTCAGAGATCAGCACATCACAGTCCGTGGGGTTGCCATCTCCAGGTGCTCAGGCATGTAAGTCACATCCTCATTGATTAGAGCTTGGCCTCAACAGTTTGTCATCTAACTTCCCATACCCATTTTTTATGGAATCTGTCATTAAGTGACTGTTGATAATCTCATTAGAAACTCTATTTCTTCCTAGTGAACTCTTAAAAATTGATGACAAGTCAGAAATTGGCTAGTCCTCCTGGGAAAAAGGCAAAATTTCAACCTGAAATAGAGTGAGTAGAATTTAATTTATTTTATTTAAGTGCAATCTGATTGACTTATTACTGCATAGAGAGTATTAGATAATTATTAAATTTTGACTGGAAAATACCCTCCTGTCTTCAACTATTCCTGCGCATTTTTAAACAATTATTTAAATATTTCATAGGTATACCCAACATCTTTCCCATTAATATAAGAATAAGAATGGAAAACATTTGCCTAAAGCTATACCAATCTAGAGTGAATTGATAATGTAAAGTACAATGCTGTGAAGAAGATGCTGCCCAGCTTTATCAGGTGAACCAGACACAGCACACATGACGCCTGTGCGTATATTAAAAATAAACCACACCTTTCAGTCCCTTGTGTGGAGGAACTCTGCAATCAAACCTGTGCAACAAATGCAATACAGGGACATGCACATCCCAAAGTGGCTTTCTTCATTGAATGGCACATAAAACTTAGAAATACTGTCACCTAAGCATGACCTTTCTTGTTATGTGTTTATTGATTGTACTTTTTACTACTTAAAGGATGCCTCTGTGGTGGGACTGTGCTACAGAAGATCAATTTTAAGGGTTAACCTTGATTCTGGCAATTTTTTTACCTATGAAGCAAGATTAAATTCTGCTTTGATACTTCAGTGTGATGAGTTGATATATGTTTGAAAGTTTTTTCATACTCTTAAAAAAAATCTAGTGGAAATAAGTGCAAATTATAATTAAATGGATGGAATCAGTTTTTCTAAAGAGCCTTGAACTTCAATGTAAAAAATTCTATTTATTTTTAATTTATCCTTTAATTATTCCCATCTTTATAATTTTAAAGATTCTTTTAAATTATTATCCTTATGTATAATGCTATATTCTATAGTTCTACAGCTTTTCTTGGAAAAATGAACTTAAATGTATCTTAACAGAAAATTGTGTTCTTATCAAACTTTTTGAGGGTTTTTGCAGTAAAAGTTCATGTAAAATTACAACACAATTTTAAACTTCAAAACATTTAAAGGTAAAAAAACAACTACCTTTGAAATCTAATCTAGAGGTTACACTAGAAAGAGACATATATATTTTTAACGCTGAAATGTTTCATTATGATATGAACAGTTTTCTTTTATTTATATGTGCTTCTCAGTTCAACATAAAAGATAATTTCAAATTAAAAAAATGGACCTTGCCTTTTCAACCATCTAAAATTTTTATACCTTTAAATATCTGACATTTAAATACACTGAAAATCATATATTTTCAAACTTTTTACGAGTTAACTTTTCTTCTGAAGACCAATTTATCAACTATTATTTCTTGTCATTTAAAATTGAGATCATATTTTAATGTTATTTATCAGATGCAGGCTTCATTAAAAAACATCCCAAGAGTTTAGTGCAGTAATGTTGCTTTTAAAACCTATTTGTTTGGTATCGAGGAGAAAAATATCTCTCTTGGTAAGACAAATGACCTGCAAATACATATAAATTAGACCAAGATATATAACAAGGTGACATTTATCAGTAATGCTTTATCCTGCAAATGACGGAGCACGCTGGCCTCAGACCAGCCAAACAAGTAATGGGCTATTCACTGTACAGTGATTAATTAATTCATAAATTCTTTAGGTTGTTAGAGAGAGATCTAGCAGATAGATTTTATAAGAAGCGTGTTAGGAAATGCACAACTTTGGCCTGAAGTGTGAATAAATACAGGAATTGGACAAAATTCATACATTCATGAATTAATTCATACAAGGTGTTAGCATGGCTCAATGAAGTCGCACAGGAACTCTCAAGCTGTACCACGAGCACATGCAGGGCCTTACCTGAGCTCCTCCTCCAGCGTCTCCCAGGACATCCTGGGATGTGCTCCACTGGGTAGTGCAGATATATGTGAGATTTAAACACTGAAGCTCAGACTTGGTGAAGCTTCAACTGGATAATCAGCAAGGGAGAGGATAATCAAAACAAACAAGCCAAGAACCATTATTGATTATGTGGGTTTCATTAGTAAGGGCTGTATTTCTTTTAAAGAGCCTTTTCCCAGCTCAACACATTGACCTCCACAAATGAATGTGAAAAAAGCCCATGGCATGGAGCAGATTGTAGCAATAACCCCCTCCACCCCCTCAGTTATCAGTCTGTGACTCTTGGCTGCTTTATAAATCAAAAATTCAAAGGCTACAGTTAACTTTGTTACCAAGTGTAAGCATAGAGTAAATACATTGCAGTCATAGGGTTTTATTCCTTGAAAAACAATTAAGAGAAAGGGAAATTCAACCCAAAGTACCTTGACAGAATGAGTGCCAAAGTGCCTTTCTAAGTCTGTGTGTGTTGCACCATCTGCTGTGTATAGGTAAGGAGATCTCAGATATACAAGAATTTCTGTGCACTCTCTTTTTTGTTTTGCCAAGATTGCTGATTTGCCTTCTGTTTATCATTTTCTGACACCTACAAAGCAGAATGAGCATTGGCTTGGATATGGGGCCCCAATTTCCTTCATTATGTCTGTGCCCATGCTGACCAACTTAAACATCAGTGCTCTGTGGAGGAGATGTAATGTTTTACCCTGGAAAACAGAAAATCTTTCAAATGAGACTTCATTATTCCCAGGCAAACCTATAGAGCTGCCCAGATTATATATATGTGCATATATATAATATAGTAACAACATATGAAGCTCTGATGTGATACAGATTTAGACATGAGGAACAACAAACATTTAAACTACAGGCTTTAACTTTCATCAATTTCTTTTTTTTTCTCATTGCATTCACTATTTCACAAAAGTACTGAAGCCTAACAAAAGCCCTAAAAACATGAGTTACTCACAAAAAAAAAAAAAAGTTACTTTTGAACTACAGCAAATCAGTGCTTCTTACAACAACCCTACACAGAAAATCACTTGCAACTCAAAATTTTCCAGGGGTTCAGTGCTAAAAATACAGGGAGGCTGTCTGCACGCCAGTCACTTAGAATCGACTCCAAAACTCTGAAATAACTGGACGTTTCTATTCTTTACAAAACAGCGTCAGCCGAGGGGGGCAGCGCTGTACAGGAGTGGGCTGTGGTGGGCTCACGCTGATTTTTCTGTGTTATTGCTCTGCCCTCTCCTGGGGCAGGCAGATCACTGCTGAGCCAGCCCGGCAGGCTGTGGAGGGATGGACAGACAGCGCAGGACAAACGGACTGCAGGACTGCAAACCCCCTGCCAATCACTGCATCTTGCTGAATATCGAATAGAAGAATCCAGGAGACAAAAATCAAAACTATTTGGGCGCAGGTCTGCTGTTTACTGTCATATTGTAATTAAAATAATTAGAAGAAAAGTACAATTTTTTTTCTCAAATGAAAATAAAAATTTCATAGTAACTAGTACTAGGTTATACTATAATGTAGCAATTTCATTTATTTTTTAAAAATTATATTACCTATCTTCTTTCAAATTGGAACTTCATGAAATAAATGGAAACTAGTTGGTTTGTATTTGTGTGGATTTGAACATCGACTTTTTTTCTTTTTAAAGCCAAAACTGTCTGCTGGTTATATGTGTTTGATTTAAATTCCATACTTTAAAATAAAAAAAAATCTTAGTTTTCAATATAAAGATGTATTTTCAGGTAATTTTGAATTAATCACTGATTGCTGGCCCTCATTACATATAATAGCTCAAGAACTCTAAAGATTAGCTTTTTAAAGTGAAAATGTTTAAAACAAAGGCTGAAATACATTTCAGGAACCTAAACCCTTTGTTTCCAAGCTGATCAATTTTTCCATGTTGTTTTGAGGCAAAACAATTTTAAACCACTTCAAATCCCCATCCAGCCAGAACTGGAGTATTTCCAAAAATGGGGCAGCCACAGCTCTGGCCAACCTGTGCCAGTGCTGCCTCACCTCACAGTAAAGAATTTCTTCCCACCACCCAGTCCAAACCTGCCCTCTGTCGGTCTGAAGCCATTCCCCCTTGCCCTGTCACTATTTACTCATGTAAAAAGTCTCTCTCCATCTCTCCTCTAGGCTCCCTTTGGGCACTGAAAGGCCTTTTCTTCTCCAGGCTGACCAATTCCAGCTCCCTCAGTCTTTCCTTGTAGCAGAGGTGCTCCAACCCTTTAATCACCTTTAAAGGTGCCCTAATTGGACACTGTCAGTTTAATTGTCAGCATTTGTGAAAACTTTTAACCAATTGAGAAATAGGTTGGAAGGTCACATAAGTACAGTTTATTTTTTTAAACAGTGACAGCCTTTTTCTGATAACTGCTGTCTGATGGGCCAGCCAGACTTTTGATCTGCTCTTTGTACAAGTTAAAAAGCATTCCCTTAATAATGCTTGACTGAGTAACTGTCACTTTGCAGCAACAATTATCCATCAGATAAAACGTGTACATCTACTTCAGTTACAGGCATACAGGAATAAAAGTTGCAAAAAAAAAAAAAAAGCATTTAAGAGAAAGCATCCTATTTTCATTCACACGATCTCTGTTATAGGCTATCACTCACATAGGTGAGGCAGATCTCTTGTCTTTGTGAATTTTGATCTGTTTATAAAGTAGAGGCCAAAAACTTAGATGAAAACTCATCAGCATTTGACCAAGGCTCAGTATAAGTGCTCTTCATGAATTGCTCCTCTGACGTTTAGTTAATGCAGTGACCTGTTGTTCTGAGGATAAGTTATTAAGTAATGAAATAGGATGATTGGATTAAGCTAATTACTTGCTTTGAAATGACATTTGTAACACATTCTTTGGCCTTGCCAGAATGAATTATAAAATCTAAATGGTGAGGTTTTTGCATTTCATTTCACAGCTTTCAAAGCCACATTTTACCTGATAGATGGGATCACTGATTAAAAAAAATAGGTCAAATAATACATTAGTGCTCTGAAACAGACTCTGTATCTGGAATGACATACTAATCAATTTAATCTAAGGTACATATTAAGAAGTATAATTACTATGATCAGATTATTTAACAGAACTAATATTCTGTGCAGAGGGATACAGAACATAGGACTGGAGAGTTTTATGTAAGAAATCCTACTTCCAAAAAGTATGGAAAAGGTTTCTTTTACTTCTGTTTGATTTTACTGGTAAAAACAAAGTTCAGAAAGTAAAAGAACAGCATCTTCTTCACATTTCCTGCTGAGGACTCTTGGTGAACAGGCTGGAAATTCCCACTGATCATGCTCCTCATCTCCACTTTTTACTTTTTTTTTGCATGAGGAGAACAGATAATGGCTTTCTGGGTAGGAGAATATAAACTTGTTATGTGTTTCAGATTTAATTACACAGCAGAATCAATGAAATGGGAAAATATTTCTGTGGTACCTCTTTACCTGTGTTGTAATAATCCACTCTGACTTTATCTTAATCCACTGCTTCTGACAGGAATTCTGACAAGAATAAAGAGGATGGGATCCATAATCAGTGCTCAGCTCTATCACTGCGGCCTCTGGCACAAAAGGCAAAGTGGCATCAGAGTCAAGAGGGGCAGAATACATTGAAAGGGTGAGAAAAAGGGGAGGAGAAGAGATCTCACAGTGCAGAGGAAGAGAAAGGAATAAAACAAATGGAAAGAGCTGAAAAAGTGGACCAAGATGTGTCAGGAGCAGCAGATCCTTGCCATGGGTCATGAATGGAACGACTCTCTTCCCTTGTAGGAGAGAAGCACCAATACTCTTATCCCAGGGTGAAATTTCAGCCTGTGTGAATCCACCAGGCAGCTGAGGGATACTGCTTCTTGTCTCAAAACCTTGGCCTCTTTTCCTCTTAAAAATTAAAGTAATTTCAGTTTTATTTATTTTATTTTCATTTATTTTAGTTTGTAATCATTTCCTGAAGAAATAACTGATTTCTTATAGAATTACTTGTTCTTTCCTTTGGTGTTAACTGCAAAATTCATGTCAACTCAAACATTTATCTTGTTCTACACTAAGATTTGCACAGCATTTTAGCTCTGATATATATATATATATGTTCTGGAAAGACCCCCTACAAGAAATCTGGTGTTCTGCTTCTCCTGTAAGATGTTTGGCTATATCCTAGCTAATGTGAAAGCAATTGATCAAATTTGGCAGAGGGGTTTCTGGTATAACCAGGCAAAAATCAATCTTAATGAAATTATGATCTAGTAGTGTTAAGCATATAAACTGTGAAAATGGATATAAAATAGGATCCTGCAGAGCTCAGTTAGAAAGATGGAAATAGCAAAGCAATGAAATTTGACAGAGATAAATCACAGAAGTTTTTTGAATTTCTGGAGTGAATTTCACCCAACAGAAAAGGGACTCTCTTCTGTAAATATTATCTTTGCAATCCAAGTGAAATCTTGATCTGTGAATAAGAAGTGAGCATGTCTTTTTCTCGCTGTTCCTAATTATTTTTTATAGCACAGTACCACCTAGAGGCTCTCTTGCCCTCTGCGTTTGTGTCTGTGAGAAGTGGGAAGCAAAACTTTTGGAGCTTTTTACCACTTCCATGGATAAGACAGATATAGCATGAGAAAGCAGGGTGGGGAGGATGGAGTTCCTGCAGAAGAAATAAAGGCTCTCAAAGAGAACAGGAGCCAGATTTTCTTTGTCATTACATTTCTCCAGTACAAAATAAATAGCTACTCAAATTGATGCAAAGGAGATCTAAACCAGATTTGAGTTTCAGCCCTTTTTCGTGTGTATCACAGTTTGTGCAGCTATTTCCTACCCCGACCACATCATGGAGTAGGTGCAGATTTATCCCTCCCTCACTCTCATTCTCAGAAGCATTTTCAACCCAGAAATAAAAAGTATGATCACTTACACAACAAAATTTCACTTTAATGACACCAGATAGAATTTTCCCTTTCTGAATGACTTAGTGTAACTGTTGACATCTGCCATACAGAATGCTCAGTCTAAAGATAATCATGCTGTCTCACTCACTGAGAGTCTCGTTCTTTTCACAGGCACCAAAAATCAGCAGATTAAAAAAGAATATTTTGCAGCATAGTATTCTGTGTTTCATACATACCATATAGCACACTGCCTGATGGTTTAGGTTATCTGCAGCCTGTGAATTTCCTGGAAATGACAGAGAAATGTAAATAGGCCTGGAGTGATGCTGTTTAGCTGTCACTGCAGATAATCCAGGAGAAAGGGCCTCAGAGCACTGATGCCTCCATTAAAAGGAAGTAGGGCCAGTGTTTCTTCCCTCCTTGCAAGATTTCCATCCATGCACTTTATTTCCTTCTGTAATGAGAAAGAACATTATTCAAGTTTCAAATGCATCCTTTCAGAGAGAAAAAATATCTCAATGATTAAGCATAATTCTTTTACCTTTTTTAAGAGTACAGACCAAGTAAAACACTCAGTAATCCTTGCATGATTATGTATTTTATCATGGTATATGATAAATGCGTTAAAGATAATTTCTAATGTGATACGAAATTCCTCCCATGAATTTCAAATGAGGAGATATATGTCTTTCAAATTGTTTTGTAATAACCAGAAGCCAAATTTGTATTTATTGGTAATTGGTAATTAGTTAACAGGTAGCCAGGAAGATAAAATAGAATAATTA
>QUSF01000018.1:822997-979633 GCA_003676055.1 Chloebia gouldiae | reverse complement strand
GAAAGAAAGAAAGAAAGAAAGAAAGAAAGAAAGAAAGAAAGAAAGAAGCCACTCTGATGTTAATTCATCAAGCTTTTAGCTCACAGAAAACAAAATACTTTCTTTGGGTCTTCATCAGATTTATAAAAAGTGGGTTTCTACATATATGAGCATTTGTGAGTGTCCACATTTTTGTGCTTAATTTACTCTTTTATGTTCATCAATAAGAATGTAGAACAAGAATTTTAAATGTCTCAATGATAAATTTTTGCACATGACAATCCCTGTCAAACAAGTTTTATTACTTGTTTTCAATTCTCCTTTATGTTAGAATAAAATGTTGATGGATATTGGTTTGCATAGATTTCATGAGAAGCTGAAGAGATTAATATTTTCTATTTGTGATGAAGAAGTTTTAAGAAACCTGACAGCATTCAAGATCTCTTGCCATTGCTATACTGAAAATCATTACAGTCTTATATGTCACATTGCTCGCTTTTTTTTTTGTTTGTTTTGTTTTCAAGTTTTGATTTTTTTGTATGATCAGGCTTAAATTTAAAAATTAAAAAAAAAAAAGCCAAACTAAAACCCCATTAACCTAGACAACATGGTTTTTCGGAAGGTAACTTTTAAATCAGTGAAGACTGAGCTGGTGCTGCTCTGCAGTACAGTCACCTGTTCTCCCCTTCCACACTCTGGTTGTTGTCATCGCCCAGTTTATCTGTAGGGGGCAATACCTAACAAAAAATCCTCAGTCTCGTTTTTTCCAAGTACTTTCAGAAAAGCTGCAAGGAAAAGACTGATTTAACAAAATCAACTAGAAGTCCAGCACGTGAATTATAGCCCTTTGTAGTGTATTTTTAGTGTTTAAGGTGAGAATTATCTGCTATAATCTAAAAATCTAAAAGTCAGGCTGTCCTGACTTTTCAGGCTATTCAGATCTCCCCAGATGAACATCCTGGTTTTGCACTTTTGGGGACTGCACTATTTTCTGCCTCACCTAACACAGTGATGCATGTCAGGCACACACACAGACCCACAGAGCACCAAAAGAAGGAAAGCCAGGGGCACACTGGAAAGAGCAGGGAATAAGGGGTAAAAATCAGTTGTCACTTTATTTCCCAGTCAGAAAACTCTATCTAAAATGAGCACATTTCTTTCAAAAGAAACAGGCCCTAAGATTAGGCAGCCTGTGTGTAATTGTTGGCTGTGCTAAGTATTATGCAAGGACTGGCTCACCAGTGTGTGCCTCAGAAAAGGAAACCTTGTGAATGAGAGGATAAAGATGACAAAGAGGAAATTGCTTTAGGATAAGATGTCAGAAAAATGCTTGCACCTCACCTTGGCTTTGTCAGAGCTGGTGAAACTAATGGAATTTGCTGAAGAGAGTTCAAATGAAGTAATAGTAGCAGGCATCATGTTGAATAAGAACAGAATGGAAACATACTCAAGAAGGGTAGAGCAGGGAAATCTTCACTTTCCCCACAAAGATTTTGTTGAGTATTCTGCTATTCAAATATAATATCAGAGACCTTAAGAAACTTAATACTTGTGTTCCTAATACAGGTATTCTGACAGATAACTGTCATCTGAATCATTAACATATTTAGACCAGAAATATAGAAGAAACCTCCATGATAATATACCCGAGAGAGTTCAGTGCTGCTGCCTGGCTCAGTAAAAGAGCTGTAAAATCTCTTTGATAAGGCTTTGAAGCAGTCAGAGCTTTGCAGTGGATCTGTCCAGACCTTTTCCTCTCAGTGCAGACAGAGGAACTCCCCAGAGGCCAGAAAGCTTTTACATTAAAAAGAAAACACCAACAGGTTTATTCAAATATAAAACTGAATAATTAACTTCTTAATCGGACAACAGATGATTACTGAGGAAGACAGAACATAAATTAAAAATGGTTATATCAAACTGTTTTTCTGCCTAAACATCTGTGCAATGCAGATGCTTCAGCCAGCTCAGTGACTGCAGTTCTGAGTGGCAGCAAACTGGTTTGTCCCTTTGGCATCCCTGGCACCCTCCTGGGCTGCTCTCTCCTCCCTCCTCCTGCCTTGGCCGAGGCACTGCCTCCTGCCTTACCCAAGTGCCAACATTATTCCTAAGCACAGAACTCACTACAGAGCTCTTCTGCTCCTTGCAGTCCTGCCCAGTGCTCCCTTTGATCAGCAGGATTGCCAGTAACCAACTATTTCTTTGTTGTTGTTGTTTTAATTAGCAACAGCAGTATGGAGGCATTTTTGTATTGGAATAGCATTTGACACAATTTAAAACAGACTTCCTGCCAGAAAGCCATGCTACTGCCTTCTTAACTATGACCCAAGCAGAGTCCCATGAAGTGAATCTTCCTTGATCTTTCTTTAAGTCTCACTGCACATAGCCAAGAGGATTTTCTCTTTAATGCTCATGCATGGCATGAAACATGAATATTAATAGGCAAGAACAGGAAATTAAATTTAGATACAAGATTTTTTCATATTGCTTTTGATTGTCTCAAGTGAAAATACAAAATGTAAATATGAAGCTACTACAAACAAAAACCAATAAAAGATAAAAGTCTGTTACTAGATTGTGGTAGCAAAAAAGATATCAACAGCATAAATTGAAGCTTTAGAAGTAACATCAATTCGCATTCAAGCATATTCATGTCCTCTAGCAGAGAAACAAACAAACAAAAAAAATGTAACTAAATTTACAGATTGAAGTACTTGTGCATTGGTGTCAAGAATGTATTTAGAATGCAGTGTTCCTTAGAGGCTACTTTTTGTGTCATACAGTATCAGATCCCAGTGTATTAGAGGGGAAGCAACATTTCTCTGTGGGATTTCTGATGCTGGGATGCTCCTCAGTGGTTTGTTAACATAATTTCTTGCTCTTCCTTAAATTCAGTCCTTAGTAGTTGCTCTATCAGGGATTCTTTGTCACCATCTATGTCTGCATACATGTTGCTTCCAATGTCTTTTTTAAATCACATTCCTGTTTGAATAAGATGTGATCATTAAATTCTACATAATCAAAAACATCAAATCACCAGAAGGCAAAAATATTCAATGCTCTGTAGAGTCTTTTTCTTGAAGAAAAAGAAAGACATTCTATGAATCCTTATCTTCTTTAAGAAACAGTTATGATATGTTTTGAGCTACTACTCAAATATATTTTGAATTACAAATGAGTTGGTGCTCTTTGAAGGATCTTGGAAGTATTTACACAATTTAATTGCACCTTGCAACAAACAAAACGCATTGTTATTTGAAGTAAGACTAACTAGTACTTAAAAGGTAACACTGGGCACTGGGACATTTCTTGACGTGTTGCAAATGTTTTGTTCAGCTTTGCTCACCTTGGCTTTTCAGTATATGATAAATCTGTGACCTGTGCAGGTGTCTGGAGGAGATAACTCCTGGACAGCTGTACTTGGGCACTTCAGCAGTAAGGCCCACACAAGCATCTAACAGAGCTATACTTCAACAACAGGCTGGCTGTATTCAGAGACAACATATTCCTGACAACCCAGCAGGTTTGGATCACACTTAAAATTGCTTTTAAGTGTAAGTGCTTTTAAGTGCAAATTAGAAATTATTAAGAGCAATTGTTTTTCAGCACTGAAAAAACAGCAAAATTAAAAGGAGATTTTCCATATATTTAATTTGGACAATAATTCATGTAAGTTATAAAAAGCTTTGGTGATTTCTGAAAGGTTTCACATTTTCCTCAAATTGCTTTAAACCTGTTATTAATAAACAAGTTTTTGAGGAATATATTATTTTTAAACTCTTTAGAAAAAAGAAGATTGTAAGCCTTAGATGAAGTGGCAGGCAGTTTCTTAATCACTACACAAGAAACTTCTTAAGCTCCTGTGTGACAGCCATCGGATCTATTTGGGTCACTATCACTAATGAAATGCACTTGCCTCCAGAAAGCAGAACTGCAGCTGTTTTGCCATATCTGTAACAAAATCAGAAGAGTTTAGCATAAAATCTCAATACCCTGTGTAGTTTAAACAAGAAGAGAAGAGCATGAAAATTTGGAAGATAGAATATGATGGCCTAGAAATTCAGCTCTCCTTCTTCAAAAGGGACATAAATTCTTGAAGTATCTCACCTGAGGAGGGGCTTTCAGGCCAGCAGAATGGCCAGTGGGATCCTGCTGCATTATTGATTCATTACAGATAAAGAAGGATAGAGGCAAATACTGGAATCACCAAAGCTGCTTCCCAGGGAAGAGATCAAAGCACATTTTTGGTGCTATTTTGGACAGACTACATTTCTTAGAGATAAAATAATGCCTTTTTGTTGCTGTGTAGCCCGTGTGACTTTTAGTGCAGCTCTTCCATCATGACTCTATTAGCCACAAGCTCTCCCATCACAAAACCTCCCACTTCATGCACAACTGCTCCTACCTCCCATTTAGGTTCAGAGCCAAGTTGCTAAATTTAGAATTATGGTGTACCTGGGAACTAGCAAGTTTTCCGCCTTGATGGAAGAGCAGGAGTGCAGTGAGGTCAAGGCAAACAGCACGCTCTACAGTGGCCTGCCATGATCAGTCAAACCCTGAGCTGCACAATTGCTCCTTGCAATTTCCCCTCTTGACTGCCATCCCATGAGAGATCACATGAACACTTCTAATATTGCTCAAGTTTTATGAAATCAAAGGATTACATTGTGTTTAGATCAACTGTGTTATCTTGCACTTCTCAGAGCAAAAAGAATGCTTTGTCAAAAGCAGAGAGAAGTACAGCCCTAGAGGTTTAACCTAGAGGTGATGGGATCCTTAAAAACAATGTGCTTTTGAAGAACATAAGATCTTGAAATGTGATTGCAATAGGATATGAAGAGGCACAAAGCACTGGCACACCAGAGAGCTGCAGCTGGCAAAGAACTGCTCACTGCAAGTGCTGTGAGAGGGAGGCTGTAAAATCACAGCTGTGACTTTCCAAAGTACCCGAGACCAGGTGCATCAGGGTTACCATGCCTAGGACAGATTACAGCTTCTGGCTCTCAGGTCCTGCTAAGCAGCAAACTCAGTGAAAAGTAAGGAATAGAGACCTTATCATTCATAGAAATTAAATGCTATCACTGGCTTCCCTCTCTTTTGTACAGCTATCTCATAGATGAAAGCTCACATCCTCTTTTCCACTCCTCTAACTTCAAGAACTGACTTTGAGTTCCTGCTTCAGCAACATGCACTGAAATGTTACCCTGAAGATAGCTCAGGAGACTCAGACCCTGTTGCTCATCTTTCCTGCCAGAACAGTGGTTGCCTGGTTTAACCACTTTTTTCCATTCCTAGTTTATAAAGCATTATCAGCAAACTAGACCAGAGCCTGCCCAAACCTCCACATTCCTCTGATTTTTATTGCATTAAATGAGAATGTCTTGCTCTCTTTCTGTTGTTTTTGTAGTTTTGTTTTTAACATATGCAGCAGGTGTGAAATGTTCATTCTGTTGTGATTGAGGATGAAGGTTAATTGGAACCCAATGATGATGCCAGTGGAACCTTCAGTGCCATCCCCAGCAGCACAGCAAGAACAGCTCTGCTGTGACTTTGATCCATACTGGGCAATGCTGACCTGCCACTGCACACTGCTTAAACAGGGCTTAAACAGCCCCTGTGTTCAGTAATATCCTTCACATTTCCTCCATGTCTTCTACACAGTTTTCCCCAAGAAAGCCTTCTTTCATCATGAACAATTTCTAGTCCTTGACATCTATTGTAAACACCAAAATTGGAAAAGATGTATTCTTGGTTTTAAAATAAAGAAAGCATATCAGAAAATTATATTTTTATATCACTGAATATTAGAGACTACTTTATCTCAGAATTCTGAAGTGATAATATTTTAATGAAATGCACTCTTAATTCCCCATTGGGATTCCCATTGTATCAACAAAGTGTAATTGCAAATGAGATAGACAATAACCTCTGTTCTCTTTTCATTTGTTATCTCAACTAGGCAAATTTTAAAAAATGTGAAAGCACAGATTTTTAAGGAGCAATGACTAATAATCCTAAAAATCATTCTTTAAGTTCTGCTCCACTTTATTTAGGAATACTAGGGTTACCATATATGTGGGCTTTTAACTCCACTTTTCTCTCCAGAAACGGTGCCAGATGGAATTAGGAGACTTTGGTCATTTGCCCAAGATTCCTGAATTAACAAGAGTGTACTGAGAACAGAAGCAAGTCTGATGGGACTGCAGTTGTCTAGAAATCCCAGAAAAATGGCCAATGACCACAGGAAGATCAAAAACCATATTGCATTAATTAAAAACCTTTCTATGGAATTTCTAAACTATGCTACACCATACACAGTCTTTTATTATTCTGATCTTAAACTTTAAAAAAGATAATCCAACATATACCCTGTGAAATAGGAAAAAAAAAGAGAAAAAAAGAAACTACAAGAACATGGCAGTAACAAAGACTTTGAATCAAACATTACCATACTCTGTGCCTGGCTGTTCACTCACTTTTTATTCCATCTCAATGAAAAATCCTAGCTATCAGGTACTGATAATAATGAATGTTTATAGAATATTTCACAATTTCCTATAGTATTTTGCAAAAATTATGATCAATGTAAGTTTGCTGTTGTCTGTTATGAACACAGATAATTCAGAAATTAATAACTTATTATCAAACATCTTGTATCAGGATTGGAAAATAATTTTTGGAATAAAAAGTGAAAGTATTAGCTTATAAAGAAACAAGCCAAAATTCACTCATGTTGCAGAAAGCACTTTCCATTTGTTTTCTTCTAGTAAAATGACTTCTGGTTGTCCAATAACCCCCCAAATTCTCTTACCTGGATTCTCAGCTCACGTGGAGTGTATGACAGCAATTATAAAGTGGCTTCCCTCAGCAGGTTATCTGCCTGTCAAACTGTTGAGGTCAGAGGTAATTTCCAAGGACATGCTGATTTTCCCACACTTTAATGGGCCCTTTTTTAGGCAGTGATATGATGGGTGGGTGTATGGCAGATTAATTTCCCAGTGGCAGCGTAAGTGGCTGCAGTTCAGAGATGTGTGAAGGGATGCTGCTATAAAACCTGCTCCAGCAGAACTGAGGACTCAGGTGACCTGAGGGGTCATTCCTATTTCCCATGTCCAGAACTGTGTTACAGAGCTGGTAAATCAAAGCAGTATCCTTCTACAAGGGAAATGTCCTAGGTGTAAGTGCTATTAATTATGTAGAAGTCTGCAATTTATTTGTAGAACTTAAGGTAATTTTACTGCCTGTCACTAGATGTGTCTAAATGCCAGTATTTTCATTTGCTGCAAAGGATAATCTGAATTGCTAATCCAATGGCTTTCAAATGAATTTGTTATTTAACTGGAGATGTAGAATACAGTGGTAGGAGCTGAGGGTCATAATTTCATCACCCTTTATTAGGTGGTTTAGATAATGGTCTGTTATGTACTGGAGGTGTATCTAAAGTATATCATCGTGTTTTTATTTCCCTGGGCTCTGGCATAGAGCATTTTTGTGTCCACTTCTGACGAGTCATTTCCCTTCTTGTTACTCAGAGGATCATCACAGAATATGATGTCTTGCCCTTTATAATGTGAGAGGACCAGGCACTAGTTGCCCAATTGCCAGGGGCAAAAGAAGTTCAAAAACCTGTTTCCACTCTGTTCTTCTGTGTATTACAGTGTGGTAGTACAAGAGACAATGACAGAAATCTCCTCTCTTCTATTTGTTATGTTCCCGTAAGAAACAAATCACTATCAAAAAAAAAAAAACCAACAAAAAAACACAAAACCAACCAAACAAAAAAAAAAAACCAGACTCCTAAGAAAACCACTGTTTTCTGTTTTGAAATTTAAGAAGCAAAGATCAGAACATGATGGTTGTGGCTGGCGTGTATTTATGGAAGAAGGATAATGATGATATTCCATAAAAAGAGCTGCTACTGCTCTGAAGTTATGAGTCAGTCACACACCAAGTTGTTGCCTTATGCATGTGATAAAAATTGTTTGCTATTTTCATGAGCAGCTGAAGGAAGTGGCAAATGCAACTAATCCTCACCCTGCAATGAAGGAGCATAAATAAAACAGGAATGTGGCATGAGTTTTCAGCTTTAGCCAAACCACTCCAATGTGATTTTCTGCATCTTCTTGGTAATAAGCCACTGCAGCCACCCCAGGTGCCTCCAGGGTGCAGATGGTCACAACAAGGGCCATGTTAGGAAATTCATTAACATAATCTAGCCAGAGGAAGAAAAATGACCCATCTCCACACTAAAGAGCCAAGCCATGGAAGATGTGAATGTCACTCTCTGTCACAATAACAGAGAAGCTTTGGGAAGTGACCAGAGGGTGTTTCAGCAGACAGAGCCCTCTGTGCTGAAAATAGAAATTAATTCTTGAATCAGAGTAAGCACTAGATTGGTTGGAAGGAGTTACAACTCTCTTGTACCGTTACCTTGCCATCTGTTTGCCAAAAATACAAAGGAGTGTAACAGCTGTCTTCAGTAGAGAGAGCTCCATTTGGTCACATGGGGCATTGGAGGGGAAATTAATCTCTGAGCCTCATGAGTTAGGACCAAGATAGCATCCAGAGATTGAGAGTTTAGGAAGATAGTACACAGGAAATCTTTGTGTAAATTTGTATGATCTTACTGTGTGTTAATTTCCACCAACACACAAACCCTCAAACTCCAGCCAGCAGAGTCTGACAGGGGTTTCTTGATCCCTCAAGTTAGAAGGTGCTTCAGCAACAATCCATCCTTACAGAATAGCACAAGTACAGGTGGGCAATCCTTCCCAGCAGAGCACATTTCCCTTTGTGGTGACAACAGAGGGTTTTGGGTGAAGTCATTGAATTTTTACTGCTCAAAACTACACTGAAACCTAAAATTGCAGCAATGAGTTTAAAAATTGCAGTGATTCTGTAGTAGCTTGGGAGCTGGTAATACTCTTTGGAGGACACTGAGAGGGAATATATTACAAAACTCCGATTGACATTTACTGCACCCACGTGGCTGTTTATCTCCTCAGGGAGAGAAGAGGGAAGGGAGTCTCTATGAAATATCCTCCTCAGTGCTGCTATTGGCTTTGTGAATTATCCATAGCAGGCCTGGATTGAAACTATTGGGAAAATATGTACAAATACATATAAATACACAGGAGTATTGCCTCACTACTAAATGGGGGGAAATCCCAAACTTTTTCAAGGCATGATTATTATTTCACAATGGCTCTTATCTTACATTACCTAAATTAAGTAGTAAATAAAGGATAACTATAATTCTGACTTTGTATATGAGATAAAGATAGAATCCCAGTGCTGGTCCATTACAAAATGTGAACTACAAATCACCACACTTGTTTTAAATAAAAATCACACACTTACACTTTGACTCATCCCAGTAATATCAAATAGTTGATTTAAGAATGTTTCCTTTTGAAGAGATCTGACTTTTCAAACTCAGGCAGTTGCCCATAAATCTATTCTGGCTATTAAGGAAGGGTAAACTTTAGGCATTTAGAGCCTCTGTCTCTCCCTCAGGACAAACTACTTACATTATTCCACTTACATTATTCAATGGCAGAAATTACAATTTCCCACATCTATCACAACATAACTGTGTCAAGGATCAGGTGTTTAATCCTAGGTTACAGAATGGTAAGTTATTTAATTCTTTTCTAACATTCTTAATGAGTCTCCAAAATTATATTTCTCTTTAGAACTCCTTGTACCCTGAAATGAGAGTAAAATTTCTGTTAAGAGTGCGCTGTGATTTTCTGTTTTATATCACATTTTACTACCTCATTACTCCTCCTCCTTGTAGATAGTGTTGTGGGAAAATATTTTTGGCCTCTTCAGGAGAAACATTTGTCTGCTTGACAGGTATTCCCAACAGTTATTTTTATCAACTGGAGTGATTTTTTTGGGTTTAAATTTCCTGTATGGGTAGACAGATAGACAGATTTATATGTACAAATAAACCCACTTCTCCATTGAAAGCCATTACAAATATTCATTATTTGAAATTAAAAATGCTCATTGCTTTTAACATATTTTCATAATATACTAAATATAATATGCTATCCCTTCTCTTTAAATGAACAATTACTTTTAAAATTTAGTCTTATTTAAAATGAGTCAGTTGTGTATCCCTTCACTCTTGTCTGATCTCAATATATATTTTATTTTGATGAGATTCTGGTACCTTTCAATCTGTAGAAATCTTTATTACAGTAGGCACAGAACTCTCCTTTTGCTAAACAGGAACTGCATAAACTCAGAAAATTCATATTGAATACATTTCATTTCCACTCACCACACTTTAAATTAATGTTATATTATTGGTCATCCAATCATTGCTATTTTTCATTTCTTTCTTTGCCTATAACTTCTCTCTCACAGTGAGTGGAATTTCATTTTCAAATCCAGTTTTGCTAATCCCATCATGCACCATACTCTTCAATTCATCCACTGAAGACTGATTTAAGTTAAATCAACTTATTACTCATAGCAACTACATCAAAGTAGTAATTTCTATAATTCTTTACTATCCAACTCTGAAGGATGGGACATTCTGAAAGTCATTTTTATTTCTCATGGGATATTTATCTGTATTTTCTTCCCATTACTATTCAAATTCTCTGTCTTCCAAAGCAAAACAGCAAGACTGTAGCAGAACAAGTGAATTATGTCTTACACACATGTTGGTTCAGAAAAAATCTTTGTTTTTTCCCCACAGCATGTTGCTTTGGTACAATTATTTTAGGATAAATAAGAGATACTGTATAGAGATCCTGTACAGACACATGTAATTATTGTTTCCCAGCTCCTAATCCTTTAAAATTCTACTTACCCTTGCTTCTATTTATCTGTTTGTTGCCTCATACTGCATGCTCTTTCAAGCAGAGATTAGTTTCCTGTAGATATGCACAGCTGCCAGCATAAAGGATGCCATTCCCAGCCAGAGCCTCTAGGCACTCCTGTAATACAAATAATAAACATTACCAGAAATTTCTATCCCTTTGACTTACTGCCATATTCAAGCATGGGCTTGCTATGAGTTGAACAAATTTGTGGCATTGGCTGCATCCTGACACTTTATAAATCTGTCAACCCTTCAAATTCCTTAGGACATAAAATTTTAAAAAACTTCCCAAATGAGCCGTTTTAAGCCTAATGGACACCCTGTCTGAACTGCTACAGTTTGAAGGCAATTATCATTTTCTTGGGGAAATGTCCAAGTAGCCTCTTCTCTCTAGTGTTTAACACACAGCACTCGGTGTTTTGTGTCTGTATGGATGGAGAAGAAGCATGGATTTACATCATGGAACACTTGTACATCCAGCACACAGGCAAAAAAAATCTTATCTCTGTAAAACCATAGAAATATCAAAACTGAGTCCTGCTATGTTGCACAAATTTGAGATAACACAAAAAATCAACAGTACCACAACTCCTTCCAGTCTGTTTGGAAATAGAACAGTAACTAAACTCAGAAAAGGAGTTGTTAGGGTTTTTTCCACAATACTTTTTAGCCATAATTTCAAAGCCCCCTAAGTATTGAAACTGTACTCACATTGTGGTATTTTGCTAGTCGGCTGCAATAAGATTTGTGTGTGTGTGTGTGTGTGTTGACCACATTGAGAAAATATTAGAAGTCATTATATAAACTTAATCTTACAGTTGTGTCTCCATCACAGCTGAGGGTCCAAATTCCAGCCTGTGATTAGGAGAAAAACTGTCTTATCAAGAAGAAACTCAAAAGATAATCATATTACCTTAGGGATGCAAAGTACAAAAAAAACTGGTGAAAATATCAAAGGGCTGAGACAATTTTGTCTGTGATCTCATTTCAGAGTTTGGTTTTATCACTAATGTGGTCAGAGTGCTCCACAGTTCACATGTCCCAAGGAGCTTAATCCCTCAGAATTTCATTCTTGTATCTGGATTGCAGTTGGGCCATGTGAATTTGAACCTATGCACACACAAACACAGACATAATTGCACCTCTTAAAATTTGTTTTCAATGAGTGAGAAAATAACTTCCACAGAGTTCAGCTTTATTTTCATTCTGGCAACGCTCACACCTATTATTTTATATATCCTGAAACTGTGCCACATGGACCAAACACAGCTGCCCTTAAACTCAGTTGAAAGGCAGCTCAACGTAAAGATGATAAAACAACACAAAATCCTTTTCCTAAAATCAAGAAAAGGAACACAAAAGTATCAATGAATAGTATATCAATGAAAGGTAATTTTTGCAGTTGTGTATATAATTATAATTACTTCTACTTCTTAATAAATAAAAATAAAACCCCCAAATATAGCATGGTTTTGAGGAACCAAAGGCAGATATTTATGTAAAAGGTACGTGTGGAATCACATTCTGGAGTTCTTTGTCCCTTTCAAACTACAATTTTACTAAGTGTCCAGATTTTGATAATAAAAGAAATGCACTGCATTGCCAAGGTTTTCTGAGAGTTTTTCTTGTCTGGCCAATATAAAAAATGTTGATTTAAAAATAATATTTTTATTTTTTAATATTTTTTTTCAATTAAAATATTCCCCTCTTATTAAAAATATTTTTGAAGGTGTAAAAGAAAAAACAAGGAGATTTTTTTGCTGAGATGTTTTTTGGACAAAGGGCAATTCGTGATACTTGCTTTATATCACAATATGCATTCCTCCCTTTTTTTTTTTTTTTTTTTTCCAAAATCAAAAGTGAAACCTTTGAAGGAACTTGCCTGTCTGTTATGTCATTCCTGGTTCATAACAATGAAGTTGCCAATGTTCCTTGGGAAGAAAGATTCTGCCATGCCACTCATCCAGTGATGGCTCAGTGATTCTATGAACCAGTGGTTTTTGCATCGTGACGAGCATTTCAGAGAGCATCCCTGTGAAACTCAGCCCTCGGGGCAGTGTGGGCACAGAATCCAATGGAAATCCAATGGAAATACAATGCCCAGGGAATTGAAACCAGCTCACCACGGTGAGAATGCAGATCCTACACCTGTGCCAAGCCCTGCACACAATGTGGACCTGAGCACACCTAACTGCTTCAGACAACTGAAGAAATCAATTACAATGATAATTCATTTATTCCTCAGAAGAGCTACTTGTTAGGCAATTCGATTTCCCTGCAGGCTATTCTTTTGGAGAGCGAGAACAAGAGATAAGCAAGCTTTCTCAGAAGAAAAGGCAAACCAATAATTAATAAGATGTTACTGGGTACCACTATTGCAAATGGCTAACCTTCATCAGCAATTTTCAGGACAGCACCACTCAGCAGGTATGGAACCGTGCTGAATCAGGAATTCAGCTCCTCTGCTACTGCAAAGCTGAGCCTGAAACTGGTTTATACAAGACCTAAACAACAAGCCTCATAAAACCTGGAGAAACAGAGAACAACTTTCAAAAATATATCATCTTACAGTATCTAAGTGCCTGCTTACTCTGCAGCATTTGCAGAAGTAAAAGTGGAAGCACGTTCAAACTTCATAGAGATCCCCACCAGCCATGCCAGGACATCAGGGACTCCTACAAGGTAAATATTTGCTGAGATAGCAGGAACAAAATGCTTCAGCAAATTAATCAGAAAGGTTTTGGCAAGTTCTCACGGGCACAAGGTGCTTTAAGATTTGCAGTTCCAACACACCATTTGGCAAATACTTTTCCTGTGATTGCTTTTCAGAACACGCTCAGCATCAAAAACAGCACAGCATTCCAACCTGCAAATGTCAGAAAGCTCTTCCAGCAGCAAAATCACACTTTGAACGCTTTAACACCTATGACAGCAATGCTAGCATGCAGTAGAAATAAATGGTTGTTAAAAAAAAAAAAGAAATAAAAAGGAATAAAGGAAATAAGATAAAAAAAAACAAGCTTAACAAAGCAAACAGTTTAAAAGAGCACAGTGACTGAGAATCTTAAAGAGATTATTTTCTTGTAACCTTTTGAGAATGTACAAAAATATTTTTCAGGTTTTCAGCAAGACAAAAATAAAATTTTTTAAGGCTTCATAGGAATTTCAGAGTCAGTAGGGTGTATTGTGATAAATAAATAAACACGTGTTACTCTGCGATAAATGAAATTGTTCCTTGTTGAACATATTTTAAAAATATGTTCAACATATTTTTATTTTAAATAAAAATATTTTAAAATCCCCATGAACACCACCTCAAGAAGAAGCAATTCAGTGTGTGAATTTGCAGGTTAGTTAAATTCACAAACAGTCTCATAGTCTGATTTATACCTTGAGGAAACATGGTTGCAAATTTTAAGAGGTATAAGGAGGACAAAGTGCTTACTGATGGAAATAAACAACATCTGAGAATATGTCATAAATTAGCCTCAGTCAATAAGAACAGCCAAGATTGCTGCTGTTTCATGCTGTCACTAAGCAAAAAAAGATCCAAAAAGTGGTTCAAAATATAACAATTTTTTTCGTTAATCTTTATTTGTTTAAAAGTTTTGGCATTATACACAAAAGAAAAATGCTAATTTTTCAATTCTGTGTATGCATCAGACCTAGAATAGCAAAAATATATGGCATCCTTTTCAGATCTTTGTCTTTTTTTTTAATTTAATGAAAAATTACATCACCTAAGAGGAAATGTGATGTTTGCAGGAAAATGAAGAGTCAGCACTTTAAACATATTGAATTTTTATGGTAGACAAAACCTCAATTATTCATTCTGCCACTGTTCTACCTGAACCAGATGCATGGAGGTGTGTGTAACTCTATTAATAATTTTGACATAGCTGTAGCTTTGTTTTTTCCATATAGTCAACTAATAAACTTGGCACTTTAAACTGTCCCTGACTTTGTTTCCTGTTGTAAAATACTGCAAGACAACATTTTCCTGATGGCAATAATTAATGTGGGATGTGTTACTGACTATTCAGATTGGTGAACCCCAAAACCAATCCTGGACTGAAGACAAAATTAACTTTTTCAGATGCCATTCTTGTTCCCAAGCTTCAGAATGTAGAAGTAAGCCAGAAACTCTCTTGCTGATTAGGTTTTTGTTTAATGAAAATTCTTTCTAATGGTGCTCTAAACATCACTTGAAAGGGCTGCTTTGCCAAAGCAGTAGCATTCTCTAAAATGCATTTAAAAATGCCAGCAGTGGAACTGTTAACAGGAGATAGAAACTTCTGAATACTTCTGAAGACTCAGAATCTCCTAAAGTACCACAGAGCTTGTGCCACTGGAGCACAAAGTCAGCAAACATTGCTGCCAATCCTGCAATCTCCTCTTTCATAAGGCTTCAAATAAAAGAGATTCTGCACTTAAACTCACCTACACTAAGAAAAAATTAAGAACTGGTACCAAAGAATTTCTGAGCTTCCCAATATCATGAAAGAAACTCTCACATTAACAAGAAGCTATTAGCAGGCTATATCAAAACTTGGTAACTAGCATCATTAGAACATTATTTTTCTTGGTTTTGCACTGGTCTGTAAGTTCTCTTTATTGATTATTACCATTTTAACCACATACTGCTATGTCTATTCAAATTTCAGATTAATTTTTTTCCTAATTTGTAGCCAAAACAAATAAAATTTTGATTCAGAAATTCCAAGTTTTCTCCCTGTTGGTATTCTCTTTTGTATGAGCCAGAATTTAGCATGAATTGAATCCTCCTCTTCTGTACCCTCACAGAATCAGCTGAGCTGGAAGGGACCCACAAGAATCATCGAGTCCAACCCTTAGCCCTGCCCCAAGAGTCAAACCATATACACTGGGAGTCTTGTCCAAAGGCTTCTTGAACTCATGTCATTCAATAATGAAAAAAGGATTTATATCTCTATTCCATTGACTTATTTATATCTCTATTCCAATGGACTTATTCCATTGGACCACTGGACCTATACTAGTCAGAGGAATGTGTGGCAGAATCTCTGGGTCAAGGAATAACCATCTCTGGGAGCTGGAGCTTCTCCCAGGAGGCGCCTACAACTCCTCTGAAGGAGCAATGGGACAGATCCTCACTGTCCCTGTGCAGCTGCAGCCTTAGAGAAGTTGGCATAACTGACAAGTGACAAGTTCTTTCCAAAAAGTCTGCAAGAGCAAATATTCCTCATGAATTTACAACTTTCTAAGACATCCCAAATCCAGGTGTGTTTTCATGTCAGAAGCTCAGACCACAAACTAGAGCTGATGTAGCTGTCTCTATTAGAAGCTTTTCTAATGCACTCTGCAGAAGACAATTTTTATAAGTCACTAAGAAAGTTACTTATTATTTACTTTCTGCCCCAGAAATTAATATGGTCAATTTAGTTCTTGTTTCTTGAAATCTTTTAAAAATCCTGGCTACATTTTGCAAAATTAAGAAATAAACAACATTGCACAGAGTAAAAGCCACAGGGAATGAAAGCTCTGGCAGAGCAAAGGGAATTACCCAGTCTCAGCACAGCTCTGACACCAGATGTTTGCTCATGTTTGTGGTCTTTCACCTAAGCACCTAAATTTCAGTGATCATATTAAACCATATCTAGCTTATTCATGATAGTCATAAGATAAAGTGAACTTACTATTAAAAAATAAAATAACGCCATTATATTGCACTGTTCTCAGGCAAGGTATCTTAAAGCAAGGTGTTTGAAAACAATTACAGTAAGTCATGGCCAGAGCTGAGCCTGCTTTAAATTCAGCTCATTTAACTTTTTTATCATCAAAGAGAGGCAGCAGTTCTCCACATGAAAGGTCACAAGAAAGATGGTGTTTAAACATCATCGATCCTCGTCATGAAAATATTTCAAAAAATTTTGTGGAGAATGGTAAGTGGGGGAATAATAGCCTTGTCTTTCTTCATAGCTGTAGCAAGTTACCAATTCAGCTCTTTTAAGACAGGGACTTAAATGAAAATTAAATACGAAAAAATGCTTTGACAAAGATGGCAGAGGAAAGACAATGGAGTTATTTTTAAAAATAGAAAAATAGGTCTGTCAGCAAAATGAACTTCTATTGGCATTGCTTTAATCTGAGAAATTTATTTTCCCACAAGTTTCAGAAAAACAATTAAAATTATAAAGTTAATAATGATGATAATATATATATTTATAGAAAAGGTACATTATGTGAAGCTTTAGAAATTAATATAGATATTTGTAAATGCAGAATTTTTCTCTGTTATCTCTGTCATATTGAATTTAGAAGGCATTAAATAGCAAAAAAAAATGCACATTTCAGCCACTGCAGCTCAGCTCATAGTATTTTAAACCCAAATATTTTCATTTATTTTTCCATGGAAAAGTATCACCCCCTTGTCTGAAGAGCACGTTAAAATTCACATGATTTGGCCACAATAACAAGAAAATAATTGCTTCTTTTTAAAATTGGCTTCTATTTCTGTGGGACCTGTAGATCACACAGGCACCCAGAAGTGAATCCCCTGTTTTGAAAAAACTTTTGCTAGATGAGGAGACTACTTTCAGCAAGCTTCTGGATGTTTGGATGTCTTGAAAAATTGACACTGCCCACAATATTTCAGAGATGGTGGAAGAACTCAACAAGCACCATATAGAAGTGATCTGCACCAGGCACAAGATATAGCAAAAATATTTGGTAAGGAACAGTATTTCCTAAGACAGTTTAGAGAAGCTGCAGAAATCCTAACAAAAACAACTCTCAGGCAGAGACAATGGCCAGTTGGTAACTGGCTGTTCCTTACATTAGAGGATTATCTCACAATGTTTTTGTGAAGTCCTTAATTCATGTAACTCTTAGCTGGGTACAAAGCATGGCTGTGGTGTCATAGCAGTTGCTCTGGCAGACTTCTTTTCACCCTTTTTGTGTGTTTTGGTGTTTGTGTATTTATTCCTCTGCATAATATAATCTACTGTTTGCACTGTGTGTGTTATCAGGCACCTAAGCATTCCTTACATGCACAGAACTTTCAGAAGTTTAATAAAAACAAACGGAGCTTTCCCAGCTGGTTGCATAGCAGTAATTAAGTAAACTGCTATTCCCAAGGTGCACTCATTTCTGCTAACACCATCAGTACTGCTGCTGCATGCCCAAGCAGGTTAACAAATACAATCACATTAGCTTTTGTTCTTCCACAGCAGCAGGGCTGAATCTTCATTAGGCATAAAATAATGAAGAAACATGGAAGAAGAATGGAATGTGATAGTTTATGTCAGTTGACCATCCGGTCTCTATGATTATTTGATAAATAAATAAAAGAAAGGATTGGCTAAGAAATTTTAAAAAGTCAATCCATCTTCTAGCTTTACAGTCAGTTAGACATGAGAGCCACTGGTTTGACATCAAAAGTTTGATACTTACAAAGGTAAGAGCAGAATTAATTCTCTGGTTGTAAGCCAAATGTATTTCCCGAGATGGGAGAAGAAATAAAGGGAACAGATGTTGTTCCACATCTAGAATGTAAAGAAATTAATTGGAAAACATCAGTAACCAGAGAATTGTGACATTTTTAATTGTATGGGGGGGAAAGGGACAAAAGGATTACTAGTGATGTCTAGTCTAGGGTGGGAATGTTTCTTGAAAGAATTATATTTACTGGGCCAATTTTTTTACATTTTAGATCAATGTAAGATCAACGATCATTTTTGAATGTCATTAAGCCACTGAAAGGACATTTCAAGTCTGCATAATGATTTTTTAGTTCATGCACACAGATAAGCACACCTATATCAGGTAACAAAACTTCTAAGTAAGGGACACTAAAATGCTGCAACCTTCTAATTATCACAGAGTCTAATTATTAAAGAAACAGCATCTTAGTGAAAACCTAACACAGTTCTGCCCTAGCTTTATGCACAGTGATTTCTTCTGGCACACTCACTTATCAAAGTGCATTACCTGTCATCCAGCTTGCTTTCTTGTTACCCAGACATGCATTTGTCTGCTTTCAACAAATGTCTCTGCAGTGATGCATTCAGAATAAGATTTTGGAAAGAGCTCCAACTCCTGTGTTGAAATATCCAAGCTTTAATATAGAACATTTTCCCCTAAATTATAGCTGTCTACCTGTAAAAGCCCTACCCAGTGAATTTTGGCCATCTTTCCTTTTGACACAAATTATTGTCCTGAAACATCTCCCGTAGGGACCTTCTGAGTTTGTGGTTTGTGTGTCTCAAAATATGCCCATAAATCCTTTGGAGATCTTTACATAGATTTTTGCTTATTAGAAGGTACTTTATTTGCATTTATTAACTTATAAAAAATGTTAATTTCCTCTCACTACTGTTTTCCTTTTCCAGTCTCTGAAACCACTTCCTTGAGACTGGTCTGGAGCATTTTTCCAATCATATCTCTTCAGCAAGGCCTTGTGGAACAGACTGTCTTGCTGGCCTCTAGTGGAACATTTTTACCGCTGCTGCCCTAACTTGCTGGCCTCAGGAGGGACATTTTTTCCACTGTTGCCAGCACTGCTTGTGTTTTGTGGGAGGAAATGCATGTAAACACTCAACAATGAAGCATCTTGATAAACAGCCCTTGTAATGCTGCAATTACCATATTTATTGATTGTCAGGAAATAGACACTTGATAATGTGGTTTAATTGTTTACCCACGTTTGTTTTCAATTAAAGTCATAAACCTATAATGTGCATTAGAACACTGCTCAGCTTGGTTTGAAATAGGCAGGTAATTAATGATTAGACATTTCATCTATTTATTTAAGACAATCTCTGGAGACTTCAGGGACAAGTTAATCCAAGATAACAAGCTTGTTAGAAGGCTAGAGGAAGAGCAGTTTCTTCAGGTATTTTTCCTCCTGTCCAATTCTTGCACTTTAGGTATCTTTTTTTATTTTGGCTAGGCATCCTAGAGATGTCCAATGCAAGCACAGCCCTTCCCTGTGAGACATGAGACACAGAGCTGAGCACATGATAATCTATAATCTGTTGCACTGTAATAATTTTTGCTAAACTGCTAATCTGATCACACTGTTGAATTTTTCCAGACTCGCACTTGGTAGTTCCTTTCAAACCACAACAAATTTTCTTCATGGTGTATTTGATTCAGTTAGAAAAAACTTGTACAGACAAGTGTATGACAGATACACTTTCACACCATGTACATAATGTGTGTGTACAAACGCACACACATAAAAAATGTACATATATTTGAAAATAAACTATAATTTTCATATTAGTACATGGCTAAGCACTCATGTTTTTCTGTATACAAAACAAAGTAGATCAGTTGCTTACATCATTTAAAGATCAAAGTTATTTCCAAAATACTTTGTGTCTCTGTGCATTATACATACAACATGTTCAATTTTTAGACAAATGTGAGTCATTTTTATTTTGAAGTTACTCATTCATTTGCATAACTGGAAGTTGTGTCTATGTGCCTGAGGAAGAGCAGTTCTTTATATAAAAACTGTTTCATGTTTTCATATTAGAAAATACACGGTCATTATTCCTAAAATACAAAAATTGCTTATTAAAGAGGCCAAAAATTAACAGCCTTTAAAACATCCTAATTGAAGCCTAGATTGCTTCCTTTATTGAAATAATAAAGACAAAATCATAACATGTATGTAATTTAATAGAGTGATTCACTGAACTTCTAGAATCATACGGCTATAAGACAAGAATATAATGTTGTTGTTCAGCCACATCTGTCGTCATTAATTTCACTCCCCTCTTTCTGTGGAAAGGCAACCCCCTCAACTGCACTGTCTGAGCTTATTCCTCCTGATTTCAGTAGGAGTTGGGCTTTGTCCTTAGCAAAATGCACAGTGGAATTTGAGACCAGAATTTGTTTTGAAAGTTGAGAATGGGAACTTTTCTCCTACTTGGCCATAATTATCACGCAGGAGATGAAATTCTGTTTAAATCATGCCTTTCTCCAAAAGAACATGCAACATAAGTGGTTGATTTTGTGATTTGGAATAGCTCACTGGTGTCATTCTTACACTGTTTCCTGTAAAGATACAATCCTTGATGAAGTAGGCTTTAATGAGGCAAATGTTTTCTCTTGAATTACGTTTATATTATGTTGATCTGAAATATTTTTGATGCACAAGAATTTAGGAAGTGTTCTTCAAGTAAATGTGCATCTAGGAGCTTTTTTTTTTTGTCTGTTTCAACACAGATATTACCTATTGTGATGTTCACTTGCTATTAGAAAAAGTCTATCTTATCTATAAACATCATAGTAGAAAATTTTGGCAGACACCACTTGTTTTCAAAAGCAATGTGGGAGCTAGCTTGCAACAACATAACAATGCTTAGTGGGATTTTTCCAAAACTTTTGTGGCACACAAAAAATTAAAATCATTAAAACCTCAAAGGAAGATGTCAGTGGTTTAGGGACCCAAACACAGTGATGGATGCAAATGCTTAAAGGTAGGGGCTTTACCTCCTGAGGTTTACTCACCATTAATGCAACTTCAGCTTCTCTGGGAGAGGTACTGCTGAGATTTTGCCAATTTTCAGGTAAGGACACGAGTTCATTTTGTGCTGTATGGCAGCTGCACGCCCCCATAGGGATGTGCCCACAGGAAGACAGAAACGTTTCTGTTTGATCTGAAAGAAATTGAACAGTCAGTCACTCACTACATTTCTGAATTAAAGTCAATGCTTGCAATTTCACATTGGACTGTAAACTACTATATCAGATGGACATTACACTACAAATGCAGTGTTGAATTCTGTCCATTTTTGATACAACCATGTATAAGTATCTCAGCTGTTGTCAAAAAAACAAACAATTATAATCAATTACATGAAGTTGCCTTGAATTTGCTTGTTGTTGTGTATGCTGCTCTCCACAAAGCACACTCTCTCAAACATAGCCTGCATTTTGCTTTTCATTGTGTGGTGTATTTAATTTTTAAATGGTATTTCAGAGAGAAATGAACTTTTGATATTCTAGAATCACAACACTAACACCTTTCATTAGAACAGCATTATTTGGTGCAAAAATTCTGTCAGAAATCCTGCACAGCTGTCTACTCAAACTGTTGTTCAGATTCAGTTTTATATTTCTATTTCCACAACATGCCCAATTTCATCAGCAAAGGAGGGCAGCATATAATTGTGGACAGCTCTGCATGTACTTTTAAAATGAGATAAACACAAATGTAAAGCAAAAGGAGAGGAAGAACGATAATGTTAAAAGGAGGTGTGGAGTAGCAAAATAATAAAGAAACACACATGCACAATTGTACTGGTAAAGACAGAGGCAATAAGGGAACTATTCCAACTTCAGCTGAATTTGTAGAAAACTACAGGTGAAAAAGAAGCCAATTTTCTCTCTACTTTTTTGAGAGGTGAGGAAATCCTAACTCTTTCCACTAACTCCTCCTCATTCAAACTCCCACCAGTGGAAGCCCAAAATTAGAGAGATTCCACAATTCTGAGATGAAGATTTATCTCATGAGGGATAGATAGGATCATCTGGAAAAAAAAATTCACTACCAAGCACATTTGTAATGTCAGAACATCTGTTAGAGAAATGACATTTCAATTTATCTTTCTCCACCCTCAGCCAATTCTCCGTTTTTTCATACCACCATACTACACCTATTGGCTAAAGCACTGGTAAAGTACACAGCCACAGTTGCCACAGGAATTTTAAGCAGATCTTAGCATATATTCCCAGAACAATGGTAAAAAAATGAATAATGGGCAGAATTTGTACCAGAAAGCTCAAATATTCTAACAGTTACATGTATTGATCCATATAACAGAATATCAGTGCTTAATCTGGTTGAAACAAAAACGTTTTATATAAAATCCACTTGCAGAAAATGCCTAGCAAGCAGAAAATGGGCCAGGAAATATTTTAATTTCTAAGTACCATACATGGATGAATTATCATTCATTCATATTAAATATACAATTGAAAAAGAACATTTATCCATTATATGGTATAGGAATTATTTACATTCCGTTGTTTTACCTTTGGAAAGCTTTATTCAGAAAGAGGTTGGGGATGTAGTTCAGAAAAAACAGAGATAATATCGGCCATTACTGGCAATCCCATCTACTTCTAGCTATCCTGCAGACTTTTATTTTAAAATTATGTCTCTGTGAATGCCCATTACACTACATATAACTCTTAATCATCTATTGGTTAACTACTCAGGCACTGGTTAAATAATAAATAAGGAAACTTTCACAACTAACACTCAATCACACTATCTTTCAAACCTCAGCATGTTCCAGTACCATTGCCTGGTCTGGGTAAATGGGACATACATTTCAGTTTCTCCAAGCACTGGATGAAATCAAGAAGTATCTGGAGTCCTTTTTTGGCAATGGTTGTTCATTACATTCAGTTTTGTTCATTTTCTTATTTGTTTCTTTTCTCTGCCACGTCACTGATTTAAGAACTTTCATGGAAGGGAGAATTTTGAAAGTAAAGAAATGAAATGTTTTCTGGAAACAGGTATTCAAGATATTATGGATTTTTACACTCCTCAGAAAAGCTGCATACTGATTTGCAGTTTTTTTATCATCCAGTGTTTTAGAATTTGGAATAGGCGTTTTATCATCAATTGTACCACAGGAAATATATTTCCTCCCTATTTTGAAAAGACAATTTGGTCCTAAGTGTTATGAAACCCTCTTCCTTGCCCCCACCCCGCTCCATATCCTGAAGAAAAATGTCTTTTTTTTTTCTTTTAAAAAGTACTGGGTTGGCAAATAGCCTGCTCCTTCAGTGCGTGGATTGACTCTTCATTATTACCTGGGGCTTGCTTTTTATTCTCATTGTAAATAAAAGAATCAAACAAAACCAAAGCAAAACACCTGGTGACTTAATTTCACTACTTTCTAGTTCTGGGAGGCAATAAACCTTTGCAAATATAGCCAAATATGTGTAATCTAGATTAGAACACCAGACAACAATGAAGCAAATGAATAAATAGGTTAACAGGTATTTTAATTTACTGGAATTTCATAGAGCAAATATATTTGCCTGTAGGCTTGTGGCATTAGGACATGCATTTTTAATTGGATAGATTTTCTGTAGTTTTAGGTATTTTCCCAGATATTTTCACTCAGTTCAGTTTTGTAGATTTCCATAAATGAGACCTGTAGTTAGTAACTTGTAGAGCATTTCTTCATAAATAAATTTGAGATCTCATTTTAAGTCTCCCTCCATTTAGTGGTAGATTTTTTATTATTAAGAACAGGCCCCCAAACTTTTAATATCTTTATAAAAGGCAGAAGAATAATTATATAAGGAGGGACTATTCACTAAAAAACTAATATCCTTGGTCTGTTTCTCATTTCAGTGGAATACTGGACTGGAAGTATAGTTTTGTGAATTCAGTTTCAGTGCTAACATCCTGAGCATATATTTATGAATATAAAGACAGAAAAACTTGCATAATTGAAAAGTTTTTCCTGTAAGCAGGCATTTTTTTCTGAAATTTATTCATGATTAATTCAATTTGTATTATATTTTAATATTAATCAAATAAGGAGTTATTCCTAAGTAGATACCCATTGATATTTAAAACATACATCTTTCTCTTTTCTCTGATTTGCCAGGTAAGGAACATGGTTGTATCAGCTTGCTTGCTGGCAAATTACACAGATGTGCTTTGCCATACTTGAAGCTTGTAATTTAGAAATTATTTTTTCACAAACACCAAGTGCCACTACAGATCTATTGTATAGCTCTTGGTACAAAATTAAAAGAAATGAATCTTGTCAGGAGAAAATACTACATGGAAAATATTCTCAGAAACACATTAGTGATACTTACTTGGAATCAGTTTGGTATAATGAACTCATTATATGTCCATATCTGAAACCTTAGACAGATCAATAAAGTGAACATAGGCTTTATGATCTCTTATGAAAATAACCATTACCATTTAGGGGCAGCAGCATGTTTTGCAAGTTAGAAAAGTGCAATATATTAAACAAACTGACAGGAAAGGCAGAAAAATTATTCTCATTTGTTTTCTTATCTTTCCTTGTCCCATGCTGTGCTACAAGGATTCTTTTTAATGCATGAGTGTCCTGGCTTGTAGGATAAGCATGTATTCTATTTGCCATCTGTTGGGGGTGGGGCAGGCACCTCCTGGGCAGTTGGGCAGTTCTTATCTCTTCCAAGTAAAATGTCTCCCTCCGGGGACATATTTTCTGTTAATGGGCCATCAAATGATTCACTCCATCACTGGTAAAGTTACATCATCCCATCGTGAGATGCTCCACCCAGAGGGAGGAGCCAAGCATCCTTACCTGCATAAAATCAGCATTTTTTGGGACACCAGAGCAGCCCCTATGCTTGATTCCCAGAGGAGCAGCTTCATCCCCGCTGGATCCCCAGAGGAAGACCAGGCCCATCTACTCCATAACCAGAGCTTCAGAGAAAACTCCACCCTTCTACAGATCACCGCTTCAGCAGCATTTCATCTGCCACTCCAGGAGGAGCAGCCACCATTCAACTGGACTATTACCAACACCCCGACTCCTCAGGGTGTCAGGTTTCTGACTCTATCACTAGTTTTGTTTGTACTAATTATATTTTTATAATTTAGTTGTTTGTGTTTTTTTCTCCTAAAGAACTGTTTTTCCCATTCCCATATCTTTGCCTGAGAGCCTTTTAATTTTGAAATTGTGGTAATTTGGAGGGAGGGGGTTTACCTCTTCCATTTCACAGGAGGCTCTTGCCTTCCTTCACAGACTCCTGTCTTTTCAAACCAAGACAATGAGTTTCAAAGGCCTTCCACTGGTTTTTGAATGGGTAGATATTAGTACAAATCCAGGTAATATTTGGGTGAAATTTGGATTAAAAAAACAGAACATGCTTTTGATTTAGCTGAAATTATGAAGGGTAGCTTGAAGTTTTTGGTCTTCTAGAAACTAGACAAAGAAACAAAAATCTTCTGTCTATATAAACAAAAAAGTAACTATGGTTCAACATCATCCATCAACCATCTCTTCTCCCAAGGAAAATTATCTATGAGAAGCCTGTGAAATTTCACAATTACAGTCTCATTGTAGGCTAGAAAATACATGATACAAAATATATTTTTCCCAATATATCACTGCATCTTTCTCTTCCATCAATTTCTGGACTGCAAAAGAAGATTCCCTTTTTTATTTTTTTTCTTTTAACTGAAAACCACATTGTTCTGTCATTTCAAAAGTTTCACTGGATTGTGCATATCACACACAGGATATATTTGATTTCTATTTTCCTAGCCAGTCAATGATTTGAGAGTGCTTTAATACATGTTCCTACTGTGGGATTAAATACTGGACTGGGAACCAGTGATTCCCAACATATACAGGGAGTATTCCAACTTCAAATACAAAATCACTGACAAAACTATTCAGAATAATCTCTGGCAACAAGTCATGCAAAACCAAGAGCAAACAAACCCAAAACCTACCTCCACCCCACTTATTTTTCATAACTTCCACAACATCTGTCTATATAATGCATTTAAATTTTTGATTGCCTACAGATCTCAGTGGTGATCAATTTGACTTTCAGATGTCTGGAGTTTCAGCATTTTGAGGATTAATACCTCTTTGTTTTCCTGATTAATTCATAAAGAGCATGAGGTGTTTCCTTCTCTCCTGTAGAGCTGAGCGCTGTATATGTAAGTCTTAAACTATCAAGTTCTGCAGTGCTTGAGTAATAAGCAAATTATTACATCAAAGCTATTTTCATTTTTTCTTGCAGCTGTCATTCAGAGTGTCATTTAAGCACTTTTTTTCTTTTAAACAGTTTCCATACTTCTTCAGATGTCAAAACTAAATTGCCAATAAATTAAAAGGGGTTTCATCCTGATATTTTGCATCTTTCTCTTAATTTGACCCTAGCTGAGGCAGTGACGTGTGTAATGTTGAGAAACAATTAATGACAGTAACAGCAGTCTGGCACCAGCAAGAATGACTTTGATCATTTTCTCTTTGTCTGTACAGTCTGGCAGGAAATATAAATGGCAATTATATTGGGAAGGCTGTTAGATTTAACCTATTATTTTAGCTTTCAGACAATTTAGCCTTTCTCCAAAAACCATTTTCTGTAGCCTCTGTTTAGCAAAATCTCAGATGAGCTTCCCGAAGTAGTAACACCATATTTCTACTTTGGGAAGTAGAAACAGTAAAAAGCCATGTTAATATCCTACATAAGTTTGGTGCATTTTTCCTATATTGGCTTACAGTGTTAAGGATAGAGAGGAGAGCCCCTCATGAGATTTACTGTGAGATTTACTGCATTGCTCAAAAAACAAAGAACTCAACACCTTTTGACTCAGCCTTTTAAACAAAGCTCTCATGAAAAGTATTTTAGTATTGGTTGTGCTGGTCTGCATCAGCCAATTTTTGAAGAGGGCCCCCTCTTCATCCTCTTTTGGGGGGATTCAGTAACATTTAATAAAAGACAAATAGAAAGAGATCCTTATTCTGAGCATGAGCTTTAAGGACTCCCTAACCCTCAAATTACTGAACGTATTAAGTAGTAACAAGTCACAAAAACCCCCAAAGGTTTCAGCTGCTTCCAACCTTCAAATTATTCTTGAATGAGAAGACAACCAAGCACAGAGGAAGTGTTCAAAGCATTAATATGACATTAATTACCAGATTATACTTAGTGAAGCTGTAAGCCCAAATGAAAAGCATCTGCCTTATCTTTCACCTGCTTGTGCCTCATCCAGATCATTGTCTAAACCTTAGCACAACAGAAGTTTTGCAGAAGAAAAATGGTTCCAGGTTGTAACAACTCACGCCACAGCAGGGATTTGAATCCCCTGGCTATCTGCACTTGGCTGGAAGTTTCAGTTTTCAGGTTCAGTTTCTAGCTCCTCTAGGGGATTAGAGAGCCCTTTGGGGCAGTGCTGAGAGGCAGCAGTGCTTGATTCCTCAGACATGAATTTCTGTAACTCAGATCCTGCTCAAAGGGAGACAGGAATGTGTTAGGAGAATATATTAAGACTGTGAAGAATTCAGACATTACAGTAGCAAAATAAGTAAAAATATCTTCAACTGCTGAAGGCTGTTGGCCTTCTCATTGGCCAAGAATATTTCAGTTTACTCTTTATGCTACAATATTTCTTTAATGATACTGCAGTGGAGAAAATTAGTATGGGGAGTTGATTATACCGTATGGTGTTTTGTTTCTAAATGAAGATGTTTGGATTGCCAGCTCAAAGCACTGCAGTGCTGCTGAAATTCAACAGACAGCTACAGAGGAGCATATGGGAGGGCTTTTTACAAACTGAAAACAATGTTGATTATTTCTACTTCCTTGAAGAACAACTGATGGGTCAGAAACCTAATCAAAGGGGTGGTGCAGAAATACTGTATGTCTTCCAAAATTACACCAGTTCCAGAGAGGTCTTTCCAGTACTGGGCATCAAAAGAATGGAAAGCAAGAATGATCATGAATTAGGTATCAAACCCCAGGTATCAATGCTAATAATGAAGACAGCATTCTGAATTACAAATACCATACTGTACTGAGTAGTTTTGAATCAAGTCTTCATTGTTAGGTTATCTAAGCCCTTCTTAGTTGTGTATTAAATAATATAAGTAACATCTACCAAAAACAAACAATTAAAAACAGTGCAACGTATGATTAATTTCCTTAAATTTGCAGTAGGTATAAAATTTGAAAACCAGAAAATAACTGTGGAACCAAACAAGAAATATTCCTCTTCCTGCACTGCTCCCCTCAAATGTCATTCTAAATTAGAGCACTTGCATTCATATGAAACCTCTGCAGAAGGGTACAAGATGTATTCATCTGTACATTTGATTTTTTAAGCACTGAAAAAAACATGAACCTATTTCTTCTATATTATGTGCAGATAACTTAATTGTAAAAGCAATCTATTGTTTTTCAGATAATTTCTATGTTTGTAGTGTTATATTTTATGTGAATACAGGGTCCTTATAGAATTAGAACAGAAATCCTCCCTAAAACAAAAGCTATCATGGGTTTTGCAAATGCAGTTTTGATTTATTCAATTAAGTGTATGAATGCCCAAATATATATAGGTTTTCTATTTAGTTCAAATATATTGAACTAAACCATAATTATCTTGGTTTATTTGTGAACCAATATAAAAGAAAGAAATACACAAAAGAGAAGACACAGCAAGTTTGTGGGAAATGTAATCATTCCACAAGGTAATTGGATTTGGATGTCCTCTTTCCACACATTTTTAATATCATCTTCGAATGGGAACTCTAGGCTAAGTGCAGAAGCAGAAAGGAGCCAAAGTCTAACCACTCTCTAGGATCAAGACTTTGCTAAAAAGACAGAAATGTCACCTTTCCAAGATAACAAATCAGACTTATCCTGGACTGTGTCTGAGAAGATTAGATTGATCAATGCTGGTAAATACATTTATTTAAACTTTGTAAGTACCACACAGCCATTTCTGTTCTATTGACTATAAAATTTTGGATTTATGGTACAGTTTGATTTCTTGAATTTTGACCTTTATACTAGTTTTACCAAAGCAGTCCTTTGAGGAGGAACTGCAGTACATATCTTCCAATAACTTTGTAAATACCCAAAGTTTTAAGAAAACAATAGTTTCTCTTTCCTTGCATTTGCACCAGCTTGTCCATAACTCTCACTAAGGGCATATTTCCTCATTTCAAACCCTCATGGCATAAGTTTGAAAGATCTATGTTATTGATTCTGACAAGACTGGGAAGAGACTCCAAGTTAGTCTTTAACATGATGAGATATCCAGGTCAGAATTTCAGAAAGCTGAAAAAGAAATTTACATGCCACGAATTCCTATTTCAGGTAGGAGCTGACTAGATCTCTGTAGTCTGAGGTTTTCAGTTTATGTGGCACAAGAGACATGGTGCTTTTTTTGATATTTGGAGAACCCATTAGGTGAAGAGCTGAAAGGCAAAAATGATGGGATTTAAGAATATCTGTCCATTGAAAGACTTAATCACCTTTTGTTTAACTCACCCAGAGTTCCTAAAGGGAAGCCTGTACACCAAAAGGGTGTTCTATTTTGAGGCAGATGAAGTGCAGGTTTAAACCTGCATGACTCGGATGCATATTCCCACGTAGTTCCAATCACCAAGGACAGCTTACAGCAACGTACCAAGAGCTGCTGTGAAATCCCACTCTGCTCTCTGTTTTTGCCACTACATTACTATCAGTACACGAGCCAGTGATTTTAAACACTCCTATCATGATTTGCAGCACAGACTTGTGAGTCATTTTTGAAAAACAGGGTTTCAACCTACAGAGATCTTATCACATGTTTTAAGAAGTTTATTATTGCAGCAACAAAATCTCTGGTAGCACATTCGTAGCAAACAATCTGCTTTCATAGTAACTATTCCCAGTTCTATCACTTAGCTCCAGAATGATCTGAAGCATCATTGTGCTTTGGATTCTTTCAGCATAAAACTGGACTGGAATATTATTTCTTATGCCCCAGAAGTACTCTAAAACCTATGAAAACTTTGCAAGTGTATACTAATGAATTTGCATAAAAATACATACTGGCATTCCTTTAATGTCTCTTTTAGTTCTCAGTCCCAACAGAAACTGTTCTCACACACTACTACAGGTAGTAGTGGTGACAGATTTCATGGGAATGCTTTTATCCTAATAGTTAGCTGATGATCTACAAATATAAACCACTAAAAATGACAGAAGATAAATATTTTTAATCCAGATGCTGATGGGAGGGAGTGGAAAGGAGAGTAGAGTTGGGATGGAAGAAATATAAAATCATGTGCATTAAATGAACTTTTTACTGGTTGTTCACTAGAGAAACAGTGTTGAATCTCTCACCATGTGGTGCAGAGTATATCAATGTGATGTTAGATATTGAAGCTCCTTCAGTCCTTCAGACGAATTCATGTTTCTAATTTCATGGAGGGAATGAAAATTGATCAGCAAAGATGTATTACATACACTGAAACTACAGCATACTTCAACATTTGTTATAATTTGTTATTGCAGGATCCCAATACACATGTCTATGGAAAGAGCACCCTGTTATATAGAGTCTTGGAACAGATGCAGAGTAATATTCAATAATAAATATTAAATATATTAGAACATCCAAGCATACATTCCTGCTATTTGCAGTTCCTTGCAATAAATTTATAAAATTTAACTCTAGTTTAGCACATTTCATTAAGCTGTAATAAACTTAGTACAAAAAATGGCAAAATTCTTGCTCTAACTTCAGCAGATTGAGGCACGCAGTGACATTCACTGAGCTGCAAACAATCTCCTTGAGCCCACTTGGGTCCTCTGTCACCCAAGCCCCCAGTAAGGCTTCAAAGGTAAAACCAAGTGTCAGAATGGAGTAAGATCCACTCAAATCTGGCATTTACAGAGTACTAAAAATAAAAGGAATTAAGATAACAGTGAGGAAAAACAGTACAAGGAGAAAGAGAGTTACTTGAATGTGTTAAAGCAGATTAAATAAGTGAATGTTAATGATTAATCTTGCATATGATAAGGCTTAGGAAACAATCCACTCACCATACAACCTAAATGTGCCACTAATCCATGCTAATGGTAATGATACCCAAAAGCCAAGATATGTATTGTGTATTTTATATTGTTTGGACATGCTGAGTAAGAGAGTCCCTGCCATTAATGGATTGCAGTCAAAAGCAGTGAAACACGGTCTATCCACAGTAGCCCACATAAACAAGATGAAAGGAATAGTGCCAACATGACAAGATTGTCACATGACAGTGTGATAGTGCCTGCACCAAGAATTCTGCATTCATTCTAAGAGAAGTTATCATCTCACCCAGCAGATTTGGGGAGATTTTTCTTTTTTTTTTTTTTTTTTTTGTCTAATGAGGAAAACGTAAAACAAGATTTTAGGCTAAGGATGACTTTGTTCAAACATTAATTTAGCTGGCACACTGTGACAAAGGCATATAGGAAACTTGTTGTTCTTAACATAGTTTTGGGTCAGTAAGCTTCTTTGATTAGAAAATGGGAAATATTCCAGAACTGCAACAGCAAATCTGCCACTGTCATCATTTTCCCCCAGCTCACACTAGCAATTATATTTTGGCATATATGAGTTCAATTCTAATTGATGACAATATGGGTGCCCCAGGAAAACAGAGGTAAAGATATTGTCACAGGAAATTGTAGCTTCCACAGTAAATTTTAAAAATGCTTATGACAGCAGGCTGAATTATGCTTATGTCCTCCACTTCAGGTGATATTTGTCAAATTTTCCCTTTTGACTACTCGACCAGCCCATTTTAGGGATGTTTTACCTCATGTGACGCTTATTCCTTACGCCGATATTTATGCAGGATCTTTTATGAGTGCAAGTTCCATTTCCACATTAACATTATGATTCAACAGAGCTGGCTGTGTCCAAGGAAGCATGCCAAGATACGTAAATCCAAAACCCTTTGGAAAGTACACGGACAGACAAGGAAAAATAAAAATTCCAGCTGCTCAGTGAGGATGTTTTCTGACAGCTATTGCATGTCCTTCAGAAGAGGACTGGTAGTAACTACCACTTTCCTGTCTCGTTTCAACACCTCAGTGGAGACATCTAAGACCTCACAAAAAGATAAACGGAGCATTAACTAATGTCCCCATTGAGCAGACATTATTTGACTTTACTGTAAATTTACTTGCTAGAGAAGAGCTTTAAAAAAATGCAAGAGGCATGGTAGAGGCCAAAGCTAATCCCAAGTAATGCAGTTTAGAGACGACCATGAAGGGAAAATCTCACTCCCCTTATGCCTAGGCACCCAAGTATCACTTTAAAAAATACTCATTTCAAGAGAGATGTAGGACTGCTTCAGGCAGGGGACCAAGAACGGTCCATAAAGGGATCAGTGTATGACAGATTTTTGTATGAGCTGTCCCACAGTTGTTGGCTGAACATTGCAAATATCTTGCTCCATCACATGGCTTTTTTGTCTTGAAACAGATTTTTTTTCATTCATACCTTTTTATATACTTTTATATTATATAGATCTCTCTGCCTGATCTGTTTAAAACACTCTGTACTGTTCTGCCTGAGATTTGATTGTGAAAGATAATTTTAGATTGCAAGAGTATTCCCATGTTTGTTTTCATCAGGATTCTAATCAAGATTTTTTTTAAATCCACCAAGAACTTAAATTCCTATGCAGTTTGCAACACAAAATTTAGGCATTTTCTTGGTTTCCCAAAACTATTGCTCATACAAGTTGCTTTTAGGTGTCTAATAGCAAAATTCACTTTTTCAAATGATTGCAATTTTAAAATTTTCTTACCAAAGAGAACACCTGTTGTCACACAACTCAAAAAAACTCAAACAAACAAACAAAAAATCCACACTAAAAAAAGGAAACAGAAAATTCAGAAAGAAAATGAGATGTTAAATAAATTACCTAATATCAAGAATATGAAAAATTTCAGTTGCTTCTCATTTTCATTTTATTCACTTTTAATTCTTCAGAACAAAATCACATTCAAACATATTTACTTTCATGTCTGTACAATTTTGCGTTTTTTTCTATGTTGTCTGCTGTTTTAGTAATATTTCTAAAAACTATTTTGACTAGGAATACCAATGCAGGAATTCAGTTTCTGGTACTGTTTAAAAAAAGCCAAAGACCACCACAACTAACAAGCACATGCTGATTTCCATGCAAATCAGATTGGTTTGCAACACCCAGCTGAGCTGTGTCCTTGAGGAATGGCTCTCATCCAGAGCAGAATTATATTTACTGAAACCAGTCTTTCATGTGCACTACCCAAGAAAACCTCTTTTCAGTGGGCAACTATTTAGCTGCTGCAACTCTGAATGTTAATGTGCAGGAACTTTTGATATCACCTGAGAACATGGTCCTTCCCTCTCACCCCTCATATTTTTTTTTTTTTGTTTGCCAGAATGCCTGTTCGGTTTGAGTTTATTAAATTTTAAGTTATCTTTCAAAATTATCTCATATCTGTTACTCACTTTTCACACAACAATCACTTGTGCCTTAAAATCCTCATGCATCAGTCCATGGTCTGGGATTTGACTGTCAGAAAGTGACCTCTAGATACAATGAAAGAAAAAAATATAGAAGAGAAAGATTTTGGGTTAGTTCTGCATCCTGGGGATAAATTTCTGGCCTCATTGAGTGCAGAGCTCTTAAACTCAGAGGCTTTTAAGATATCTAAGACCTAACTCAAAGTCACAGAATAGGTGACAGAAGGGAAGGGAAAGGAGGGAAGAAGGGAAGAAGAAAGAGAGAGGCAGGAATCGAAAGGCAGCAAGAAAGTAAGAGAAGTTGTGCTATAGGTGAAAGTAAAAAGGCAGAAGGTGGCTCCAAATCTGTCTGTAATTTAGACCTAAGTGTCTGTGTCCAGAAAGGGGATCTTGGTCTGCAGGGCCTCAAAGCACAGCCTGAAATCTGAATGCAGCAAAGCCCTTTGGAAGTTACTGCCAGAGTGTTTGCAGGGTGAAGAGCAAAAGGCAGCTTTGGAGCAATAGCCAAGAAATTGCCCATCCTTGGGACAAGAGGGCAAAGTCAGGAAAGCGAATGACTCAGATCACCTCCAAGGCCAGGGGAGGATGGGGACTCTCAGCCAGGGACTCTCAGCAGCCCTAGGCTGGGGGCTGCACCTTCAGTCACTTCAGTGAGGCCACAGAAAGCTGCTGCTCTTCCCAAATGGAGCAGAATAAAAGAAAGGAACCAATCACTTTAAGCATCAAGAGAGAAGTGTATCTCTTTTAATAAAAATTGAAACAATTAGGCCCTTTGAATGCTAATGTTTTTTTACCATGCTACAGCAATTTCCCAACCTCATGGCTTGGAAACAGGGATTTGAGTACTTTTGGGTACTTCAGGCTCAATATACTTGAAATTAATATACTTTATTTTTACATCATACTGAAACAAACCTGCTCCATCAACATCCTTTGACAGAGCAACAATTCTTGACAGAAAACTATTCCATTGTAAGTATAAACCTTCTTAACTATTTTCCTGTACAACCATTCCTCTTTCAGTGTAAGAACTGTTGTTCTGAATAAGGCTGACAAGGCTCCTGTTGAATTTAATAAATGTTTTCCTAGACTACAAGTCCTCTTTTTGATATTTGCATAATCCTTGCTTTGCTCCTACACATTTGCTAAATAGAGCCAAGCCATAGTCCTTTTCAGGCATATTTTAGAAACACAGATCTATGTTAAAAACCAGCTAGCATACTAGCTGGAGACTAGAAGTTACATCATGTATTACAATAAAGGAAGGCAAAAAATAGTATTTGGTAACGCAAATCTTTTTCTTGAACCCTTGAATTCAATATCAAGAGAAAAGCAGAGGTCTAAGACACTGATTTTACAAATTATTCCATATAGAAGAGATCAGAGGTCTCAATAAAGCTCTGTGGAAATGCCCATATGCATTATGTTACAGTGGGATTTTACTTATTATTCCCAAATAAATAAAATAAGATGCAGATTTCCTTTTCTTTTTCCCTCTTTTCTTATTTTTCTGAAAACAAAATAAATCCAATATCTATAATTGCTGATCTTAAAGCAAAACCAAACCAATCTTCCCCAGATTACTTCCACTCTTCCACTGCTTTTTCCTCTAATATTAAATGTGACAAAGAGATCAATATACCCTTCACCTCAGACTATGTTACTTAACAAATATACATCAGCAAAAATATATTGCTCTTTCCTCTTATCTATACATATCATAATTTAATTTTTCATACATACAAAAATCCTTTACATTTACAACAAAACAAATTACATTGCAGGTGAAGAGGGTTGGCCAAGTTCAGTCATAGAAGTTAGATACCAAGACAGTTGTTTTTCCAGTGCTACTGCTGAGATAAAAGTTGATGATATTATCTGGCTTTCAAAACCACACTCCTAGCAGCATAATTCATGTCAGATGGTGCTGCCAGACTACTAGCAACATGTGAAAAATACAAAATCAATTCTTTCTGGAGTACTTTTGAATAAGATAAATGAGAACTCCTTTTCCAGTATTAATTGCTAATTGCAATTATATTTTATACAGAAAGTCCATACAATCCATAAAAAGCATAAGATATTCTTCTGCTGCTGCCCTCTCCTATAATTGATGAGACATCTGTAATATCAGAGAAAATCAGAATCTCTGGAATATTTGTTTCTTTACAATATCTGGCCAACAACTTCACAACTGCCATTTCTTTAAAATTCAGGGATTGTTTCACAGATAAGAGAAGTTTCTGGGAGGAAAAAAACCTTTTTTTTCAAGAGGACATAAAGAAACTCAAAGAAGCCCCTCATAATTATGAAGCAAGAGACTGCTGCTTATTCTTCTGATTGCAGTGAAACATACCTGCAACTATTTGTTATGCAGCTGTTTGTGCAGTCCTTCCAAAAGGAAAAAGAGAGCCCTAAGAATGCAAAACAGCAGCCAGCTGCACTTACACCAGCCTGCTGAAGCTTCTACTAATGCATTTGGGGTCCATCAAAGATACAAAGCTAGTGTGGCAATATCAATATCCTTATAAGAACTTTTGCAATATTTATCTTCTTTTTCCTCATGGCCTTTAGAGGCGTTTGCAGAAAAAATATTAGACAAACAATTTCATTAAAATAAAATCAAATTGAAGAGGCACAAATTTCCAGTCTTCATAAAACTGGAAAAAAGCTTGAAAATTCTACACAAACATAACATGAATGTTCAGTGAATTTCTTAATACCTCAGGACATATTGACAAATCCAGATTTTTTTTCCTTCTGTTTACCACTAATTTTTTTTTCTTTTTTATCTCAAAAATTTTATTTACTGCTGTGCAGATAAAAGAAAATGGTGCTAGCAATATTAGTGCCACTAACCAGGAAATATTTTTTTTCTGGCAGTGAACTACAATAATTTAAATCATTAGAGATGGAAGACTTTGCAATAACCCACTTGATTTCAGATTTGTTTTGTTGGGTTTGTTTATAATTTCATTCAGAAGGAGGCACATTATCTTAAAAAAAAATATCCCGAGCAGGATGATGATCTGTGATGACAGAAGACAAAAGAACTGGAATTTTGGTGAAGGAGACTGAACAGAGATGGGATGCTTTGACCCAAACTTCTATAACTGATTTCAAGCTTTTGGAATCTAAAAAGCAACTCTCAGGTGAAAGGGCCAAGTGTATTTTCTCTCCTAGTTAATCAAATATAGATTCTGTCAAAATTATATTGCCATAAAGCAGTTCTACACACATATGTACTTTCTGAATCAGCCTGGAATTTAACAAACCAGTAATTAGAAGCCAAACTGAGTGATATTTCATCTCCTGCTTTTAGTACTGTTTGCTTCCTTTTAGTAATGTTGTTTATTATCTTCTTCTGAATATCAAGTGGGGTTTATTTTTATTTTTTAATTCTCTCAGATAAATTACATGTGTCTAATCCACTTAGATAATTCAGAGCTAAGATTTTTCCAGTCTTGACCTTTACAAAGGTCCCTTTGCCATCTGTTTTTTTTTATATTTAATTAGTGTTTTATTCCTTCTTGCAGCAATCTCTCAAAGAATGAAATAAATTACTATAATTATCACTATCAGTTTGCCCTTATTTGATCTCCTGACCACAGAATCATATTCTAGTGATTACACAGTATTTCCACTGTGGACCAGATATTAGACATCACAGTTGTTATGTCTATTAATCTTGATTTAAAAAATAGAAGATAGATTTTCCTCCTCTCCCCAGGTAAAATCTTTATCTATAGCAGAAAAAAAAAAAATTATGGTCATTTATTCTTTTTCTTGTTCTTATGGTACTTTCCTCACATCTTTTTGTTAATCCAAAAAAAAATTGGAAGTGTTTGTATATTGTTCTATTCAGGTCCACTGCTTGTGACACATAATTTCTTATATCTAAATGTGATCTAAAGTAATGCAAACACAAACTTAATATCAGAGATTAGATTGGGCATTTCAGTCTTCAACAGCTGACTGACAAAATGGAAATCTGCTCCTGGGAGATATGGCCCCCTTTAAGGCAATTCTCTGCACAGCAGTCTAAGCATAATATAATTCTAAACAAAAAACCCTGGGCCTAAATTCCATCACTAGTTAATAACATTATTTCACATATGCCAGGCAAGGGGGTTTTTAGTGATTTTTTTTTTTCTGTTAAGATATGTTCATTTCAGGACAAATTTGTTCATGCCAGGATTTCCAGGGCATCCCTTCAGCATGAAATAATTTGGGGCAGTATATGACTGGATAACAATGTAAAACTGGAGTAGAGCTGTCTGCCATAATAGAAATCATTCCCTTGTAATAGGAATGAAATGAACAGAGTGCAGGAAGGAGCAAAGGAAGGATTTTGTACATCTACACCCCCTGGGCAGCCTGTGCTCACTCAGCTGCCATCAGGAACATCTCAGCTGGGGTTTGTGCAGGATGCTGCCTCTCTTCCATATTGTCCAAAAAACCAATGAAAACTGGATTGAATTCCATCCATTTTTTACAGAAATCTCTGCATTAAGCCTGGTTCATTGTTCAGTAGCAGGGTGACTTTAACCTTTTTAGCACAAATCTCAAAAAATATTGTATTTTTAAGAAGTGTTTAATTTGCTTCCTAACTTTTTCAGAAGAGAATGTATACAGAATTAATATTACTCTAATTAACCAAGCATATGAACTCCTACCTCCTGAAACAAGATTTCAAAACTTTATATCAAATATTACCATACCATAGGCTGAGATTCTCCATATTTTAATTTCCAGTGGATGCCTTTAGTCTCCATGGAAACTAATCCAAGGAGGTTTGAAATGTTACATATTATTTAATATATCTTATATTCACATAAATGTTGCCAGAAGATCTGTCATATCTGCTCAAGTGTAAAGTACCAAGAGAGTTAAGTAAAGGAATACATTAAATTGAAACTCATTGTAGCCCATCACTGCTAACACCACTGGCCTTGAAAGATTTTCAATGAGGCTCCTAAGAACAATCTTGAAAAATCAATAATCTCATCAGAAAATGCACTAATTATTAAACTCAACAAGATCATAATAAATCATCATATTCTATAATCATGCCATTGAAGTTTGGATAGACTTTAAACAATTAATGCTTGATTTGTCAGTCAAAATTAAAAAGTTTACTGGGATTAATGAGGCTATTCTTCGATTTCTAACCCAAGATATACACTTAAAATCTATAAAGATACTTTGGTGATCAAGGAAATAAAAGTACATGACAGGGAGCTGATACTCATTCATTCAGTTTTCAGAAAATAGAGCATTTAATAGACAAATTGCTAGTCACAAGTTGGTTTAAAGGAAAAGTAACATACAATGACATTTTAAATTATGCTAATGATAATAATTGAAACTGTTCAAAACATTTCATCATTTTTTTTCTGGATTTAAAACTACTTCTAGTGAAAACATTGTAATTGTGGTATCAATTGTTACATGAGCACCAGCTTCTTTGATGAAAGGCATTTTGTCATGAGAATAAGTGAATAGGTGCAGTGAATTATTTGTGAGTGGCTGTGCCTTTTGGACAGCTCCCAGTTTCTGTCCTTTGTGGGAAGTGACCCTGTAGGTGTGTGCAGCACGTCCAGGGACCAGTGAGAGCACCCGTGACCCCTGGCCAGTGACTGACCTGCTGTGTCAGCTCCTCTCCAAACCTCCCTGGGCCTCTGTCAACACTGAAGCTTAAAAATGTGAAAATAAGGGCTCTGTCATAGAATAACTCACTCCTTTCCTCAGCTGAACTCTATTGGGTCAAGCAAATTGTCAGGGAAAAGTCCCACCCTGCTGTCAGTGTGAGACTCTAAAGGAGGCCCTGTCAAACCCTTTAATGAAAGCCTGAAGAAATGAAAAGCATTTTGCTTTCACTGTAGCACAAAGAATGGCGCAAATTGATCTTCTTTTAATGGAAATGAGAAATAGCAAGTAAAGTGTTTTACCTGCCTGATTTTTAAATATTGACACAAAAAAATAATTTTTGCACAAACTTGTTTCAAGATTGCCTTTGAGAATATTTCTTCAAAGAACCAGAGATGGCATAAACATATTGAAACTGAAATTGGTAGTTTAGTGGGGAGAGAGAAATGAAAGAATATTCCCAAAAAAAAGAGGAGTGGCTTAAAGAAATGCATAGTCAGGAAAGTGTCTCCACACTGCAGCGTGCACAAGCTCAATTGCAGCTAACACTGAAAACAGCAGCAGAGGAGACACAGTGCTCTGAGCTCTAGATGTTCATGGAGGACCCTCGACAGGTAATTGTGCTGAAACTGTCTCCTCTTTTCTCTCTTTCTGCTACATAAGTCTTGTCCTTAGCAATAAAACTCTGCCTGCAACCTCATCCAAATGAGAGCTTGCCTGTTGTACCTCATCATCTGGCACTTTCTAGTCCTGACTCAGAAACAGAGGTGTGGGCATCTGTCCAGATGTCTGGATAGTGCATGTGACACTTTGGCCCCCTCTCCTCAAGCTGGGAAGTCCTGCTGCTGGGAAGGTTGTGGCCCAGAGCATCTTGTCAGAGATACTTGCCTCCCATGCCTTTAGAGCAGGGTAGGGAGCCTATTCCTTGTGCTGGCAGGAAGAGAGGACTGCAAGGTAGGAGCACTCCTGCTATGCAGACAAAGAACCTCTTTGGTACTTTGCCCAAATCCCCATCTTTGGGGAGAGAGACTCATTTAATGTAGCTTTCCTTAGGGCATGGGGACTGCAGATATTTCTCATGATTTAACACTTATAAAACATTTCTTTCCCTCCTGTACTGGCTGGCACTAGTGCTGCAGTGAGAACAAGATAATATTCACCTTAATTATAGCAAGCACTACAATAACAGCAGCACCCACTGAGGAGTCAATATACCTGTGAGATTGATTCTTTGCTCTGTACTGTGCTTAAAACATTAACAGCAGAAATTCAGCACAGAAGACTTCTCTGGAATTAATGAGTGACTGGGTTAATGGCCTGCAACTCAGTTGTTATTGCTTGATAATGATGCTTAACATTCATGTAGTTCCTTTCTTTAAGGCATCTTAAATATTAAGTATCAGTTTTCATTCAGTGCATTTACATCCCAAGTATCCCAAAGTGGCAGTAGAAAGCTGTGGGCAAGGGCAATACCTATTATGTGCTTAGCAATAGTGCAGAGGTTTGGAAATGAGTTTAGTAGCACTGATAAGAGCACAAGAACTACTGCACTGGATTAACAAATCCACTTTTTATTTTACCAGCCCACTCAGAAGGGAGGTCAAAGCAGACTCCTGAAGATTCTTTCTCAATACTTCACTGCCCTTGCAAACACCTTTATATAAAATTATAATTGTCTTAAACAACCTATTGCAGGGATGACCAGATCCTCACCAACTAGAGGGCAATCATCTTTTTTGTCTGAGTCATATATATCCCCAGACTCATAACAGAGTTTTGCAAGAATTGTAAAAAATCATTTGTTCACCTCTTTGCACATCATTTGTAGAAATAAATGCTTTATAATTATCAGCAAAGATCAAATAGTCATTATTCTACATTTTACGCCATCTGTGTAATTAGAGATACCACACCAAAAACAATATGTGCCAGAAAGGTGTGTTGAGCTCACAGTAATCCCTGGTTGTGTAGGTCACAGCCAGTTAATCCTATGGATAAACTGTGAAATTAGGGAACTCAGTACTATAATGAGGAAACAATCATTTAGATGAAAAGGGTGATTTTGGTCATGGCCTAGGTCAAGTTTTTTACTTTGTCTTTATACTTCTCTATATATTACATTTGCATTATTTTCACACAGGCCCAGCATACAACACATGCTTAATACAGGTGCATTGTCAACCTCCATCACTCAAATCTTCTGAAAACACTAGTGTGGCATTTTATCTTGGATTCAGTTTGACACAAAAAACTTTTAATCTCAAAATGCAGAAAAAGTTTCCGGTGACTTCAGTGAGCACTTTAGCACAGCCAAAGTTATCTGTTTTCCCTCAACACTTCAGGCTAAGAATACATTTAGAGTTTCAGTATTACTTGGAAAAGAGATTTGAATCTTGAGGTCTTCCCACTATCAGGTTAGGAAAGAAACCAGAGAAGAAAATACCTTCTGCATGAAAAACAATGTTGGTAAAAATGAATATTCTTGAAATAAAACTTCAGTGATCTGATTTTTAGGAATGGGATTCAGAATGTTTGTTTTTCTCAGTAGAAAGTCTGTAGGAACTAAACCAGCATGAAGCTGTATCAGTGAGGTTTAGGTTGGATTTTAAGAAAAAGTTTTTCACCCATGGTTGGGAACTGGACCCCAAGAGTTCAAGGAGCCTTTGGACAATGCTCAGGCACAGGGTGGGGTTCTGGGGGTTGTCCAGAGCAGGGCCACGAGTTGGAATTTGCTGGTCCTTGTGGGTCCCTTCCTGCTCAGGATATTCTGTGATTCTATAGACAAAACAGAAGAGGTTTTATCAGTCAGAGGGCAGATCAATTCCACAGATACCCACAGTACAAAAATGCACTACCTGAGCAGAGAGGGGTTGCTCTGGGCTCTATAGAGAAGCACAAAACCACTGAGAAGTTAATATTTTTTTTCCAGACCTGGGCTTGCCATCCAGTGAGGTACCAGAGCAGCTTGGGCTCTCTGCAGCTGTTTCAAGAGATGAGCATTGCTGCTCTGTCCCACTCTTAGTTCTGTTTCCACTCACAGATTGGTCAGTGAAGAGCTGAGGTTCCTCATTTTTTCATTCTATCATTTTTACCAACAACATGCAGATTAAGAAACTAAAGAGAATTAAAAAGCATTTTCTGAATTCTACTGGAATACGTTTTCCAGTGTCTTTATTGCAGAATGTTTCAGAAAGGTTTTGGAAAGGGAAAAAATACTTGATATTTAAAAAAAATTTTAAATCTCAAAACATTCTGCCTTTAAAAATGTACTCTTGAAGGTAATAACTCCTGAGTGCAGCTTTTCTTTATATATAGGAAGATAACAAAGTTTTAAATAATCAATTGTAGAAATCTTCAGGGAAGATCTGATTTCAAAATGTAATTCTCCTAGCCTAGGCTCTGTAACTCACTATATATCACCATGGATCCCATACTTATTGACTGAGATGGGAGGCCTGCAGGGCCTGTTAAAAATCTATGAAATATATTTAAGAGTTTTAGCTTTGTCATTTGGTAGAAGCAACTTGACATCAGCTAACCTGAAGAATTTCATCTATGCAAAAAAAAGAATTCAATGAAGGTCCATAATTTAAGACAGGAACTCTTTTTTTTTTTTTTTTAATCCTTTTGGCCACAGCATGAAATGAAACATATCAACACATTGTCAGCATCTGTTTTTTCCCCTGAAAGTTTACTCTATAATATTGTCTCTTCAGTGAGGCAATGTTGTGAGTGGATAATCTTCAGTCTTGCCAAAAATTTCTAGCATGAACCAAAAGGTTCACATTAGCAGGAACACTGCACTACCTTTCTAGGACAGGTTAGGAACAGATGCACCACAGTTTCCATTAATTACCAGTACTACACAGACTCAAAACAGTTTTATATTTTTGGGCCCTGGTTCAACATTTAAAAGTAACACACAAAATACGGCTCAATAAATGTTCCATTCCAGATATGTTTAGATTATTTTGTCTTTTTCTGATGTTTATACATTTATTTATACCAAATATTGACAGAGTTTAGCATACCTTGAGATGCCATATTTTTTATTGATCCCAGAATATTTAGACAGGCATAATGAAAGCTAAGCAATCCAGACTTTATTCTCAATTCCAAACACCCATTCTGTAAACATTAAAATGTGCAGGTCTCAAGAGTCTACCAAGGATTCCCCTGATAAGCAGATAACATTACAAGAGCTGCTTGGGCTCAGTCTGTGACATCCTGGGATTTTACTTATTCCAAAGGAAAGAATTAGAGTTAGAATGAAGCACTAAGTCATGTCAGCAAGAAGGGACCTTTCCTTCTCATTGTTTTTAACCATCCTAAGCTAGAACATCGTTTTTAAACATTGTTGGCCAAGACTGTTCCCTACTAACTCCTTGGAGGATTGCTACACAGTTTTTGCCCTTTCTGTTTCCTACCCCTCCTCCCCTCTTCCCCTGAACTTAAGGTCACAGATATAAAGCCTACATTAGAATTAGGCGTTTGAAACAGAAAACCTGTCCTTATCTCTTTCCTTCCCAAAAGTAGTTGATTGAAAGAGTAATCTGAAGATAGAGGTGATATGCAGTTCATTGTATTTTTTGCTATAAATTTTTAGAGAATACCTTTAATTATTACCAATTGACAAATGAAATATTGTGTATTGCAAAGCAAAGACTATGCTAGGATTTACTTCAGAACAGTGACAGAGTATATTAATTCAAAATATATGGAGATGTATGAGAAGAGAGGAAAGCCCATCTAGGCATTTTTGCCATGTCTCTTCAGATACTTGCATTGTGTAATGTTAACAAAAATGTTGCAGGGCTAAGAATTCACTTTTGATCTAACAGCACTGTGCTGCTGAGAGACCCAAGAGGCTCAGAGCAATGCCTTTTCTCTCCTGTGTGAACATATGCAAAGGATAAACCCACAGTCACTTTTTGCATGCTCAATAAAGCACATCAAAATGTCCCATCATTCTTCCCCCGGTGGAATGATCTTACTGAGGAAGCATTTGTTACTTTTTACAAAGAATATGTCAAAAATAAAGCCAAGCACCACATCATAGGCATTTGTAAACAAACATTCTGCAGAGTAAGCTGATGATGTTCCCAGTTATAATTTGTGGATATGAATTTAGCTGTTGGTACCTCAACAGAGCTCTAAGAAAAAGGTGGATTCAAAGTTAGGGCTTTGCCTTCAGACTTCATTCCTCTATGAATTTTAAGGCTTTGTTAGGGCTTTGCCTGGGCTTTGCCTTCAGACTTCATTGCTCTATGAATTTTAAGGCTTTGTTAGGACTTTGCCTTCAGACTCCATTCCCCAGGCTGCTATTGTCCAGCTCCATGGGCTCATGATGCCTCAGGTATCAGGGCACAGATGCCACCTCTAAGTGGGTGGGCGACCAAGGGGTGGATTTAACCAGGGACAGCATTCCTCAGGTTATCCATGACCGTGAGACGTGTGCTGTGATCAAACAGGCCAAGCATGTGAAGCCCCTGTGGTATGGTGGGTGGTGGTCCCAGTACAAGTATGGGGAGGCCTGGCAGATTGACTACATCACACTGCCCCAGACACGCCAAGGCAAGCGCTACGTGCTCACCATGGTGGAAGCCACCAGGGGATGGTTGGAGACCTCCCCTGTGCCTCATGCCACTGCCCAGAACACCATGTTAGGCCTGGAAAAGCAAGTTCTGTGGAGACATGGCACCCCTGAGAGAACTGAGTCTGACAATGAGACCCATTCCAAAACCGGCCTTATCAACACCTGGGCAAGAGAACGTGGCATTGAGTGGATATATAGAGCAAGATTATTATTAGGGAAGAGGAATGGGAAAAGCATCATAGGATTAAAAATAATAGCTTCATGTATCTGGGAAGTTGATTAATGTTCCTGAACCAGCCCCTTTCACAGCACCAGAAGAAATAATGAAAAATGTAAGAATATTTTTAGGAACAGTGGAGTGATAATATATGCAGGGGAGAACGACTCTGATGTTATATCAAATAGCTGCCTGGCTATGCACACAGTTCTGAGGGTGCAGAACAGCTATTGGCAGCACATGTTTTATTTTTCAAATTGAATTTCAGGAGAGACGCTAAAGCTTTTTTCTTCCTCTTCCCCTGCTTCCAGAAAGACAGACTGAGTGAAATGTAATTTAGCATGCAGGAGTTCTGGACCCTTGTAATTATTTGGGGAGAAGGTGTTGAATGGCTGGGGGTTTGGAGTCTGAACAGAAGCCAGAAAAGAAAATAAGAAATTCTAGGAAAAGCAGCATAGCAAATAGACTGAAATCCTATTAAATGCTCAGACTTGAAGAGGAAATAAGCATGAGAAATACACAGCTGGAACGGAGTAGAAAAACAGTTTCTTGCATACATTTCTAACTAATACTCCAATAAATTTCATGGGGTTTATATCAGGCTTCCAAGAATGGAAGATATGAATGAGAAGTCAAATAAGAAGGAACTGGTGGAAGAAATCTAGTAAAGAAGGAATAAACTCTCAATTTCATAAATTTTAATATTTAGGGAAGAGTTTATTCGGCAAAACTCAATGTATGTTGTACAATAATTTATTTCAAAAATGTATTTGAAGCTCTGACTAGCCTGTGAGAACATATAAAAAGTTTATATTTCAGTTAAATACTAGTTAAATATAAAAATTATTTGAATGGTGAATAAAATTAATATTTTTCAATTATATAAAAACAACCTTGAAAAGTCAGTGCTGACAGTGATTCATATGTTAATATTAAAAAAAAAAAAACAAAAAAAAAACCCCAAAAAATTAATAAAACAAACACTGAAAAAAACACACCAACAAATGGCAATCTAAACCTCAAAATGCAAAGCAAAGAAAAAATCCTCACCTGCTATTTTACCTTCAAATATTTCCTGCCATAAAAATACATCACAACATGGGCATTTTACCTATATTTACCCCATTCCTGGAAGACAGGTATTCCAAATAAGGGAGAATTTATCTGTTTTTTCTCCAAAGCTCATGTTTCTTCTGATCTCTACACAGAAGACTTTATCCAAGCAGACTTCTCTTTCTTGTTGACATTTTGTCCCTTTTATCTTCTCCTTGGCTTGCCCTGATTTTACCTATGCTTTTCCCTTTGGGTTTTGTAACTACCAACAGAAAAAAGAAACTATTTTTTTCCTTACATTTACTTCTCAGCCCATACCATCTCTCAAAGCAGTGTAAATTGGTAGCTCCATGGGAAAAAACAAAGACTTGATATTTGGGTGTGCTGGAACATTATGGGATTACTGATGATGGCTGTGACTGATGGTACAGGCTAAAAGATTGTTTTGAAAAAGTGTCTTGCTAAAAGTTGTTTGAACACATTTTAACTGGTAAGGAAGAAAATAAAAAAGACTGATATTTCTCATACTGCTGACATAAATGAAAGGAATAAACAGCTGTCCCACTAAGGCTCGTTTTGATGAATATATTTGACTACACCCCAGGTAGAGTAGCAGAAACAATTGCTTTTAACACTGTATGCCCTCTGACTCTTAGAATACTTAGATTTACCAATTTCATCTCTGATGATGCATTTTGGGAAAAAAATATTGTTACATAAAATACAGTGTTGCCATCCCCTGAATTTCTGCAGCTGCATTCTCTGTTTTGACACAGGGAATCTTTAATGCCTCCCCCTTCATCTGAACACCCCAGGAATTAAACCTATTCTATTCTACCTGATCACTTAGAATTTAACTAAATAGATTTATTAATAACTTGCTCTTTCTATTCCTTGGACAGGAACTTGGTTTAGATTCATGTGTTCTGACAAATCTTTTAAAATATATTTCTACTCTGAGCTCCTTTCTACTGAAACTTTATAAAAATTGAAATATTTATTTTTAAATGTTTCAATATACCAGAGGCTTTAAACTATTTGCTTTAAATTTTAAATAGCAAATTTAATCCTTGCAAAGGTGCTGAATTTTGTGAAACTCAGTGCCATTGTTTAAACTTTTGCTGAGAGGTTATAAAAATAGTCAGCTTTTACTAGGATGTGCAGACAGTATAAGAAGATTTCTGGTTAATATGCATTAAGAGTGATATTGGCTCCAGGTTTGTAAATCCTCTGAGATAGTTACATTTCTACACAAGTATTTCTTTTGACCATTTGAAAGGTGGGAGTATGGGAAAAATATTACATTTGTTTGATACTTTAACAAAAACAAACAAGCAAAAAAAAAAAACCAAACCTCTATTAACATTGCAATTAAAACAAGGCACTAAAGCTCAAAACCCCTAAGGACAAGTAAATTTAATGTGAATTAATGGCATTACTCATGCATTGAACACATGTTTGCATGGTTGGGCCTTTTTAATCTGATATTAATGTACACAAGTATGTCACAGACCTCAAGCCATGAGGATTTAGACTCATCATACCTCAAATTTAATAAAAAATCACGTCAGCCAACATGGCAGCAAAAGTCTATTGAGCACCCAGGATGGACACACTGACTCCTTCATGCTTTTGCCCTTGCCAAAAAAAATAATTTTGAAGAAAAAAAATGAAGGTAGAAATATGTAATTGAACTTTGTCCTTCACAATTTGGCAAAACCCTGTTTCCGTACCTGGGAAGATCCAAAAGACCAAATATTAAAATAAAATAAAATAAAATAAAATAAAATAAAATAAAATAAAATAAAATAAAATAAAATAAAATAAAATAAAATAATAAAAGTTGAATATAATACACACTTAAAAAATCACAGACAACACTTGCCCCTGAAGGTACTCAGAGCAGGGCTTTTTAGAATCAGCTCAGCTTTATGTTCAGCTAAGCTAGAATTCAGAAGGTGACATTCACTGATCAAATTGGTGTCTGAAAATGTTTCCTGTAGGAGAGACCTTTTCACCCACAGTTAGAAGAAGCCAATCCATTTTCAAGATGATGTGATTCCTTATCATTCTGTTGGCTCCACACAAGGAACTCTGAGGCTCCCTGGGAGATTTATGTTCTCTGGCAGTGTTTTAAGTGGTCAGAAGGAAACCATCAGGTTCATGCATATTATGTTCAGCTGGTAGTTCAGAGAATCTAGAAATCCAGTTATTTATGGAGCATTTTTGTGGAAAAACCTTTTTAGGCTAAAGTTTCTGTGCAGTAAAAACTTACCCACTGTGAAATTGCAAGAGATAGCTCTCTGAAAGTGAAGGCATCTAAATACATCAATAACAGGTATCAGAAGGATAATCAATATCTGGTGCCATTTCCCTAATCATATCTTCTCTCTCCTTACCAAGACCTTTATTGCTAATAAACAATATATACAGTCTCAAAGCTGAAGCTGAAAGCTTCATTATGTACCACCAGATTTCAGAATCAATTCTACTATTTTATGGTGATTCTTATTACTGTGCTACTAACTACATGTAATAAAAACATAAAACAGAGAAGCACAGAAATATTACTAAGAAATCCAGTTTTCAATTCATAAAGAAACACCTTTTTTATACACCTACACATATGAGAGTAAATGAAGTTCTAAGAGCAACATCATATTTTTTTCCTAGCCATGAAAAGCCACGGTAGCAGCTGCAGAAAAAAATATCCAAACATTTTTAATTATAAAATAATAAAAAAGAAGCCCCTTAAGCATTTGAATTCTCCAATAAAAATGTCTTTGGGATTAACTTGAAAAATCATTTTGCCCTTATCTACCACATTTGGATCAAATTATCTTTCTCATTTGTCCCTCCCTACCCTAAGGCTTATTATAGTCTTTCTTGGAAAACCTGACCAGGATCTACAGTATTTTAATGCTGAAGTTGCATCGAGTTTCTGTTGTTAATGTGGATTCAAAAAGTCTCTTAAAATAGTTAGCACTTCATTTGGTGAAAAAGGCAGGCCTCCTGCTTGGTTTATGCACTGAGTCAACTGAAGGATATTAAAACCAATTTGGTAGCAGTAATAACAGGGTATTTCTGCAATACTGCACTGATAACAAGTAACTTGGTCTGAAACAGTGTTTCTAAAGACTTTCTGAATATATTTAGCTAAACTTTTTCATGCCTCAAGCTGTTTTGGATTTAGCACCAAGAATATGCTTGGCATTTGCTGACCCAAACACAAGTTGAAAGTCAAGAGAAGTTAAAAAATTCTGCCCTGAAGTATGTTGCGTTTAAAATCTCTGCAAAAAAATGGTAGCCATAAGACAAAAAAATTAATAAGAATGATGTGTAACTATAGTTTTATAAAATCTGAAATATTTTCAGTTTGACTGAAAAGACTCTTCAAGAAATCTGTGTGCTGAAGAGATCAAAACAACTTAGAGATGATCACTTTAACAGAGGAAATTTTAGGGCTCAGATGCTTAGGCTGGGAAGGGTATCACTGCAGGAAGGAAGATCAGTGTGAACTGAGCTCAGCGTCAGAGAGACACCTTTTGTCATCTGGTCCCTTATATTTAAGTACACTGCAGCAAATGAAGGGCATGGCTGACTGAACAAAGACCTTGTCCAGCATAGTGAGTACACTTGGTTATGTAGAACCTGCTTTAGGCGACCTCTGGAGTTTGATGGAGAGCCCCTAAGCATGGGAGACAAAATTAAATACTCCAAATTAAAATAAAACAGCAGGAAATGACGGTTCCACTGTCAGAACTATGCTGCAGCTGGAAGCTTCGAGAGGCAGAATAGAGCAGGTTTTTAAACAGCCTTAAAAATGAAGAATGTAATCTACTTCTAGTGCACTGCAAAACTGGGAGTCAGCATCTGACCTGTGCTACTTTCTAGACAGTGCCAAGCCTTGAGCCAGGTTGAAATGCATTTCTTTCTCATGAGGGTGAGCAGTAGAAACTTTTGTGAGGATAATAGAAAACATTTTAGGAGAAGGTTCAAAGTAGTAGTAGTGAATCCCTGGTTCTGACAGGTTCCTTGCAGTTGTGAGTTGAGTGATGTAAAATCTCCTCTGGGAAGAAAAGAGAGATGTCTTCAGAATCATCAGCTATCACACTCTATCCCAAACCCATCACTCATGTCTCCCATACAGCCTTGGGAAATTGTGAAGTACCTGGTGCTGGCAGTAAAGGATTTGAGTGTTCTTGGCCAGTGTTATAATTTCTCTAATGGAACAATCTATGATTTTCTGCCTTGTACCTGTTTGACATTCAGCTATTACACAAGGATTTAGCAGAGTTTTGCAAGTATTTTTTCTGTCAGAGAATCTATATGCATCCTAATCTTCCTACCTATTTACTTATGTATTTCTACTAACAGTCTGGTACCTCTTTTTCAATTTAGAGGGGAAAAAAAGAGATGATTTCGTGTTTGGAGACACAAAAGGATTTCAGCACTCATGAGTGTTTGATGCCTGTGTTAATGACTTAATAATTCTGTGCCCTTCAATTAAGTAATGACCTTAATATATTTATACATCAAAGAGAAGAAAACAGAAGGTGATAAGCAGTGTATGAATCCCAATCTCACAGCTTTATATGTTTTTTGTTTTCCTCATATAATATATTCTTAAGTGGATTTATTTGAGAGATGCTCAAACTGAGGAAAAAAATTTCAGTGGTTAACCATAATTTATACCACAAAGTAAAGGAGACCACTGCATTGCAGCACTTATCCCTGAAGTCTTTGGGGAAAAAATGAGATTTTATTCTTTACAGCTTGAATTTTATGTCAGTGATCCTGAAGATGTTAATAGCATGTTATACCAGCATACTACTGCGAAAGTACTATTGAGGAACCAATGTATGATTCCTAAAAACTCTCTAGTTTTAACATAGAGAATATTATAAATATTTCTTTAAAATTATTCCTAAAGAAAAGCTATGAATTTAAGTTAAAAATACCCATACAAATAATAAAAAAAAAAAGATTGGCCATTTTGTAGGCATTTTGTAATATGTAGGTGTTTCCCCCATAGAAATATTTTTTAAAATATTATTCATAACAATATACATATTTTTTATTGCCAACAGAATTAACAAGATCAACAAGTCTTCTCCTAAAGGGACTTTGCCAGTCTATCATATTTAACAGACACCTCCAATCTGCACAATTACAATAAAATGTGAGTTTTTTCCTCCACATTTTGCTAAATGTACTCCATTTCTATGAAACTGTACATTGGTTCAATGTGTCATGATACCTTTATAAAATGTTCTTTAAGAATGTTAATTAGAATACAAAAAGAGTGATACTTCTGTAAAATCAGTCCTTGCAAGTCAAACAAAAATATATAAAACAGAGGAAAATATGGCTTCTTCAGAATGTTTGGACCCTGCAACCATCAAGGTCAAAAATTCCCAAAAGATATACACTTGTCACTAAAGAGATCATTTACTGAACCAGGACTACTTACAATTGCACATTAGTCAATATTCGTTGTCACATATTTAATGATGTTAATTTGACATTCATCAAACAAGTGTATCATCTTGTCAATCTAGAAAATCCCCTTTATTTTTCCTTTCCAGAGCCTCATACTGTCCTTTCTCCTTCCTCCTTCCAATGGCACTATTTGAGTTTTATAACTTGCAAATATTTTTTGCTCGAACGCTTTAATGTAGCCAAAGGTCATTCTTAAGACTTCTAAAAGCCTCATTAATTCTGTGATTCTGTGGAAAATGGAAAGGTACTGTTGCAGGTTCAAAGGTCATACTTCTGTTTTGCCATGCCAAAACTTGTTCTTCTTATCTCTGGACACCTCTACTGGCAGACAATTTTTTTTCTCTTATGTTTAAGTGGATTCCTGTGTCTTGTCCTGTCACTGGGTATCACTGAGGGAAACCTCTCTGTGACACCTAAGTTGAGCCACACTGTTTTCTAATCATGCTGTCAGATTTTTTTCTCACTTCCATCTTTTGGTACTTGGAGAATATTGCTGTTGTTTCCACTGTCACAGAAGCATTTAATAAATATTCTGCTCATTTTGAATTGGGCTTTTGAACCCTAAAGTACCCAGACTTCAAGCAATGAAACCTTCTGGATACAAAGGTGTTCTTATACTGCAGCCATGGCTGGTTTCTGCTCAGAATAGTTATATTTCTTCTCCCTTTCCCAAATCCCATTTTATTTGTTAACAAACAATCCATCATCCGTAATATTTTGTGTGGATGTAGCTCTTTAGCTATAAAACCCTGAATATTTGACTAGCTAAATTTTCAATGGGGATTTTGGTAGCAATCAAGTTATTATACAAATGGAGTCTTTGCATACAATTTTTATCTGTCCTAATATTATTTCATTAAAAGTGTCCTGCTGTTGCCTACAAAATTTCATCATTTCAGAGACAAAAATTTCACAGCCAGCAATTTCATAGATAATTACTATACCATCTCTTACAGCTTTCACCACTGAAGTTCTGGTGTGTAGATAATCAGAAATCTGACCACTAGTAAAGAAAAGAAACAGAAAATGTAAAAATGTGTGGTGGACAGACCACAGACAGTGATCCTCTTCCCCTGGGCACCCTGAGGGGAAGAGGAGACAAATCGGAAGTAAACTCAAGGCTAGGAAGAAAGGAGGGGTGTAAGAAAGGTGTTTTTAATATTTGAGTTTATTTCTCATTATTGTACTTTGATTTGATTGGTAATTAATTAAATTAATTTACCCAAGTCAAATCTACTTTTCCCATGACAGTAACTGTTGAATGATCTCCCCCTTTCTTTACAGTAACCCATGAGTTTTTCATTGTATTTTCTCTCCTTTGTCCAGTTGAAGAGGGGAGAAAGAGAGCAGCTTTGGTGGGCGCCTGGTGTCCAGTGAAGGTCAACCCACAAATTCAAAATTATCCTATTTTCTGTTAAAGATCTAACAGACATTTCCTTTTAGCACTAACAGAGAATTTAATTCAGAGAGGTTATCTACTGTAATTGCTCCATTACACTGCAACACCGTGTATTGAAATATATATTTTTACATCTTTACAATGTCTATGGAGTCTTGTGTACCCTGACTGGTGAGAAGGTTAACACTGTTTACTCCCAAAGCTGCAAGGATTTGTACAAATGGAACATGGGGAGGTTTCTCTGTTTGTAGAGGGTTTTATCTCCCTGCTCCTGCTCCCCATCAATGCACAAGCTGAACAGGCCACGCCTGGGAATCTCTAAAGGATGATGAATAATGGCTGAGCAGCCTGGTGGATTTCCCCTCCAGTTTTGTCATCAGAGCCCTGGCATCACACACAAGAACCAGAGAGGGAGGGATCTCTGGGGATTTGCTGGCCACAGCTCCATTACAGGCCAGCACTGAGACATCTGACTCTGTCCTGCCATCAGACTCCAGAGCAGGGTTGGCTGTGCCTTTGCCAGCCTCTCTGATCACTTGGAGGGCAGCAGGAGGGTTTTTTGACAATGTTGAATACTCAGACACCTCTATTGTACCATCATACTCTTTCATAGAGTTCGAGGCTGTCTGTCCACTGTTCTCATGTTCCTGAGCTCTGTCTGAATGTGAGACAGGGCAAACGGTTCTCTTTTAACAATAGCCCTGTGTAAGATGATCACTGAAATGCTTTAAACCTTTTAGGTGTTAATATTAAGTGGATTTATATTGAATAGGTCTGTCTAATGAATCAGCTCATTGTATTACTGACAAAATCATTGGCATGAAGGAAATGCTATTATCTGTGCAGCATTCTCTCACTTCTGTGGAGAGGAGCCCTTCTTAGCAGCCTTCTATTCTCTTGATGTCGATTATAAATCATGAGTGTTCTGACCTCTGCTACATATTAGCACTAAGAACTTTCTAATGGTTAGCTAATAATTATGCTGCTTCTTCATTTTCCTTTTACTCCTAGTTTAAAGATAACATTATTTCAAATCTTTTAATTCCCCAGGTGGTCTAGGAAGACTTTCATGTGGGAAAATTAATTTAGGGAAAAAAAAAGGAAATTACGTCTTTCTGGAGAGTCCTTCTCCTTCTAAACACTGTCATCTCCACTAAAGTATCTTTCAATGTGTATTTTCTAACTGATTTTATACTGTCTCATTTAATTTTCATTAACTAAAAAAAAAAGTAGCAATAACTGATATTACAATAACTTGATATTGTCTGAATTTTTGTGATTTCTAGAAGCCAGTAGGTGCAGCTGAGGTAAGGTTCCTTTATTGGCAGGCCTGTCTCAAAGGCCACAAAGCCAATGAAAGTTTCACCCCCAGCACTGGTGGTATCAGGATTTCAATAGGCTGTGTATTTCAAGAGTTTGGGATGTTCCCACAGCCACTCCCAATGATCATGTATGCAAGAAGGCTGATCATTTAATTTTGATTTCTTCAAATATTGTATATTTCTCTGGAGTATCCACCACTGTTCCTGTGCTCAGGAGGAGCATTATTATATACAAATAAAATATCCCTGATTACCTTGGGTACAGACATTATCAAAACTGAAAAAATATTGAATGTAGACAACTTAACCCACCAGGTGGGATAAAGGTGGCTCCTTTACCAGAACTCAAATCAGCCCAAAATATCTACCCTCTTTAACCCATGAACCTGCTGGTAAATTATTTTGAAAACTAAACCAGAACCACTGCTTATTCAGACCTATATTTACACTGTGAACTGGGCTAGTGGGAATATCTCTATTAAAGAGAAATCCTGGATTCAACAGAAAAAAATACAGCATTGGTTCAGTATGTGTACAAGGCTGAGGAACTCAGGGATAAGTTTCAGGGATGGTGTCTCAGTAAGGGCAGAAGAGGCAATTTTTGCCCACAGTTTGTCAGATGGAGCTGACATACACGTTCTGTCCTACTGTGGCACAAACTATGCAGAAATAGTTTAAAACTGTATCCTAAAAGAGACCTGAATAAGGGGCCTATGTACCTCCATCAGATTTGATTCCCATTTTGAGAGATCATTTTCAGTTGACCCGTGAAGCTGAAAACCAACAGAATTCTTCATGTGCAAAAACCAACTGCTTAAGGAAGCCAGCAACTATTTGATGTAAAATGTGGAAATACAGGAAATACATTTTGTTTAAAACATTCAGTCTTCACTTCTATATTTTCTCTCACCACACAGAGATATGTCTCAACATCTAGTCACACAAACTTCCAGACCTCCAAGTCAGATCCTTTCCATACATAGAGAGAAAAATGGAGAGATGGTGACCAGAACTGTGCTGAAATTGAATATTAATATTGGGGTTCTTTTTATAAAGAAATGGAGGTAGGAAATCCATCTCCTGCTCAGGTTTAAAACCAGCCCTTAAAACTATTTAAATCCTTGCAATCTATCTTTGTTTGTAGGAACACAGATCCTTCTGAAATATTTTAATGAAAACTTCAGACAGAAAGTAATACTTGACAAAATGGCCTCAAACCTTCATGTACTTTCAGAACAGAAAAAAACTGGCAGAGATTCCACACCTAGCACAAATCAAGCAGAGATATTCAACCAAAAATCTCTCATACTGCAGTGAGTCATTTACCTCAAGAAGTGCCTTTTTCATCCTGGTAAAATGAGAGAAATCAGTCCCCATTTGAGACTAAGAAATCTTTTCCCATTAAATTTTCATCAAACAGACAGACAGATACTGCCAAAAAGTTTCACGTTTGACAGCTCAGCTTTTACTGTCCCTCTGATCTTCTCTCTTAATGCCACCCCCCACAAGAAAAACCCTACACAGCATATTCTCCATCATCTCTATTGACTGTAATTTCCAAGTAGCTTCACATGAACTCCTACAGTAATGAACAGTAATTAACACATTCTCTTAACTCATCTTAGAATTTAATGTTGAACTCAGGCAAGCAGCAAGGACTATTAACTTTTATGAGTGTATAATGACAGAACAAAACCTCCAAGTGTAAGTGACCTCCAAGACTTGTTTTGATTCCCAAACACTGAGAAATAAATAACTAGTGCATTATATCATACAGGATATTTATTTGGGCAAATAAATCAGGTATGTTAATTAAAAGTAACTTCCCAACTTCTATAAAATTTGGCCTAAACTATTAACCAGTTTGTTTACTCTCAAGATGATGAAAAAAAATTCTGACCTCCCCATGTCAGAACATATCTCTTGGACTAAGCCCTTCTAACTTCAATATACACCTCGTGTAATTTAATTTTTCTAGTATTAAAAAGAAATAGATTATCTTAGGACAGAAAAAACTATTTAAACTTTTGCCTTCTAGCAATGAAAATGCCAGAAATACCATTGTAAATTCCTCCTTAAGTCAAAATAGAGAGCAATCATACCAAAAATCATTTAATCTTGAAATAGGGAGAAAATGATTTCTCTTATCTATTGGGGGTTAGCTTTGTGCTGTGACAGATGTCTGAATCAGTGTGATGGGCTGACCTTGGCTGGATGTTGGGTGCCCACCAAAGCCACTCCATCACTCCCCTTCCTCAGCTGGACAGGAGGAGAAGAATGCCATGAGAACCTCGTGGGTTGAGCCAAGGACAGGGAGATCACTCCTCAGTTATCATCACAGAAAAAACATGGAGCTGACTGAGTGATATTAATTTAATTTATTACCAGCTAAATCAGCATGGGATAATAAGAAATTAAAAAAAAAAAATCTTAAAACACTTCGCTTGCACCCCTTTCTTCTTTCTGGGCCTTACTCTCAGCTCCTCACCCTCCTCTCCAGTGCTGTGGAGCTGCTGAGTCTGAGTGAAGCTGCTCCCCACAGGGGTCCTGTCACTGAGATTTTCACCCTTGGTGACTTATGGGCTGATTTTATCACATGAAAGTAAAACTAAGAAGTCCGATTTAATTTTATTTCTTTTTATTTGTTTGTTGGTTGGGGTTTGGGTTTTGTTTCTTTTTTGCTTTTTTTGCTTTTTACCCATTTTTTTAACCCGTATTAATTTTACTTCATTCTATTGTTTTCCTTAATGTGATTTTTCCATCTCATGTTAAGTATCTCTGATGACATGACATTCATGGGTTCTCCTCTGAGAATTCAATTTAGAATGATTATTTTTATATTACAGATGCATTCCTAATGGTAATAAATAAAGTGTGTTCTTTCTAGATCTTTTATGTTTCAACCAGTAATATCTGCTTAAGAGTTTATTGTAAAAAGGAAGTTCCTGCCCCTTTTTTTCTGCTTTGCCCCACAATTTTAGACATTATCCCTGAAAGAACAGCTGATTTGATTGAAAGGTGTTTTGTGCACTGTGGAATTTTAAATCCTTCACTTCTGTGGCTACTTCCCACCCAGCAATGTATCACACATTTTGCCAGATGGGACAAATAATCTCTGACCAGCACTTGTTACTGGTTTTTCTCCAGTTCAGGTGAAATTTTTTGAAGTTAATGGGAGAATTGCCTGAGTAAGGACTGACTAAAATTAGGCAAGAGCCTGAGAGATTGACCTGTACTGAGACTGAAATAACTGTTCTTTAGCTTTTTCACTACCTTTATATAGTTCCTACTTTTTGCTGCACTGCTTCCCCGACATGGCAATAATACTCTGGAATTACTGCTGGCACTCAGACATAACCTGTGCAGCTCCAAAGCAATCTCATACCAAACCCACATTATATCTTCTATAATGTGTTACAGTCTGCTTCTGAGTAAGCAAAATCTCCTATTTGTATTTACCAAGGCTCCTTCTATGTTTTATATTTTGTTTGTTCATCCATGTAACAGTGGAATTATTTCTTGCTTGGACACATCTATGAATATTGAAGTAATTAGCTTATTCCTTGTAACTTTACCAGGTAAAATGCAGCCAGTAACAATCACATCATGTCCATTTCTCTAAAGTCCACTTATAATCTGACAAATCTTCTGCAAGAACAACTTCCATTGCCAACTCACATGCAAATGTCCTTGGCTATAATTACTAAAGCAGTGTAAAATGGCTAATAGAAAGAAATGACTGAATAAAGCATAATTATACTTAACAAACTAACTTGAAGATTTAGTTTTCTCACTCAGGAATGCATTGAAATCCACCTGTACTCCACCTTCTTAGGGTTTTCTGGAAAATATCAAGCATGATCTTATGAAATTACATGAAAAATGGTATTTTTTTTTTCCCTACAGAGAAGTCATTTTTGGCCCCCAAATAATTTTGTGGTCTTTGACCTCAAATGACTGCCCTGAACATGGAATTTTCCCATTAACTCTTTACTGCAAATGGAAATATCACTCCCTTGCTGTCAGGCTGTTATTGCCAAGGAATGTATCCTGGCTAGGGCTGCATGTAGGCAGCTACCGGTGAGGGGAAATTTGCAAGTATAATTCTGTTTTGTCACTACTCAAACCACTGAACACAATCCATCTAGGCAAAAAGAACTCTTGGGAAAGAGAGAAGAAGTGAAAAACATCTATGGAACAGTGTGAGGAGCCCTCCCCCCAAGGAGGAAGAAGCAGCACAGACAACCTGCAGAGAACAGATTGCCACTCCATTTCCTGTTCCCCTGCACCCCACAGGGGAAGGCAGGTGGAGAAACTGGGAATTAATTTAAGCCCCTGGAGAAGGGAGGGGTGGCTGTAAGGTCTTTTAGGATTTGGTTTTATTTCTCACTCCCTATCCTCATTTGAATGCTATTAAATTATACTAAATTCCCCAAACTGAGTCTGTTTTACCTGTGACAGTAATTGATAAGTGATCTCTTCCAGCCCTTATCTTGCTGTTTCTTTCATTATATTTCCTCTCCCTTGTCCAGATGAGGAGGGCAGTGATAGAGAAGATTTGGTGGGCACCTGGCATCCAGCCAGGGTCAACCCCCCTCAGCAGGGTTTTCAACAGCGTGCTTTACAGCACAATTCCACAGAACCAAGATAAACAATGAAAATCCTGTCATTTGATATGGCTTTTTGTTGGTTTATTTGGAATGTTTAAAAACAGTTTATAAAAGATCCAAAAAGCACAGCCCCTCAGAAATATTTGAGGAGAATTCTTTTATCTGCTACAATCATTATCACCATGAGTTCCATGAGTTGGAATTGGAAATTGGACTACTGGGAAATACTCTTTATGCCTCTATTCCAGCTGGGAATAGAGCCCATGCCCTGGAGCAGGGCTGTGCCTCCCTGCTGCCTTGGCCACATGCTGGTGTTCAGCATTTACACCCAGGAGAGATTTGTCCCCTCCTTCAGGCCCAGGGCGTCTGCAGGTGCAGGAATTCACTCACACATCAGGACTGGAGCTGTGCCACTCTGCAGGATGTGTGTTTTGACTTTCCAGATTCCAAATCTCTACAAGCAGATGGGCACTTGACAGTGGGTAATCTTGGCAGTGTGGTCTCAAAATCAATAATAAATTCCTTCCTGCTGGTAGGACCTGGAATGGTGGTGATTCCCTCGAGTTTCCTGCTCTCTCAGGGCACCTGTATGTTTTGGACGTTCATTTTTCAGTTTCTTCCAAAGTGTTGAAAATATTTTCTGCCTGGCATTTTGCAAGAACATGTAGATATTGATCCTGCTAGATTGTTGTTTACTTTAAGGGATTGAAAAAGGACTGGGCTCCAAGTGCCTACTTCCAATTGTCCATCCCTAATGGTGCAGATAGAATAAGCAGGAGAGCTGACTGTGTAATTATGGATGTAAATTCTGAAATGTCTGCAAGTGACAATTTTTTTTTCAATCTTACCCTCCAAAACCTCCAGTTCATTTTTTGTCAGCAAAATGGCTACAGGAAAACTGAGGGAAAAAAAATCACATCCTTGGAACTGCATATTTTTTTTCTCAAGAAAATTATATTCCATCTTTGAACAGTGGTGTTGAAAGAATTCTCAAAGGAATTTGTGAGCAATTGTACATTTTAGGATGTGACACAATTACAGGAGACAGGATACATTTTGAAAAGTGCCTTGGCCCAGATGTTGATGTTCAGAGTATGGCACAGGCAGCTTTAAGGGATGGAGGATGCATGGATCCTTTTCCCACATAACTCTGGCAGTGGCATGGTGTCACCTCATCCTCTTGTACAGCTGTTCCTCCTTCCCTCCTGGTCTGTCAATCTGCAGATTGTACAGGAGACCAGCTTTAATTCACAAAGAATCTTCTGCTCAGTACAGCCCCAAATGCCTCTGTGGCTGCCAAGCAAGTTGTTGGCTTCAAGGAAAATCAGAGAGGAAACAAAATTAACTTAAAGACATTTATTAAAAAAAAAAAAAAGGAAAAAAACCTTTTCTTTATGTAATCCAAATAATAGTTTTCAGCAGTAGGAAGGAAATTCATAATGATTTGAGCTTGCTACTGAAATAGAGAATGTCTGGTTCCAGGGATTGCTGCAAAGAATTGCCCCTTCTTTGCCATTATCACAAACCAGTAGATGCCAATGTCTTAGCAGTAATAATGGCTCACAAGTGAGAGACTGAGCTCTTGGCAATCCTAAAAATGTCTATCATATTTTCAGCCCTGACCCTGATAGTAAAATGTTAATAGTGTTAGGAATAATTAAATCCTTACCTTATTACATATGGACTCCTTTGATAGCTCATTATTTATTTGGCAAGTACTTAGCATAACAAATTAATTTGAAATGACATATCAGAATAAAGTAGGCAACTAAAAATGAAAACCAAAATCAAGATTAAAGAGGTAAGATCACGTGCATTTATATTAAACACTGGTAAAACCTTTTGATAAATGAAGGAGCTTCAAATGGCTGTAGAGAACTAAAGAAAAGAGAGAAGATCACAGATAAGGGTGGAGTTCATTGAGATTTTCCATGGGAGAAGGGTACAATATCCAGGGAGTCTAGAGAATAATTCTGTGGACGGCTGCTTGTTTAGGAAAGCTACTGGGAACTTTTCTTTACCTGGTCAGATGTCCTAATCAGAGCATTACAGCAACATTTTCCTGTGTGGGAATGATCTTCTCTGAAGCGTGGCAAGGGGCCAGGATGTCATGGTGGCTCCTTCAGCACAGTTCTCTCAGGAGTTTCAGGGGAAGCAGGGGGATGAAGCTCAGGTGTCTCACAGCAGGCAGAAATGCAGTGTGAGACAGAGATGTGCAGCCTTGGGGAAGAGAGGGAGGGGAAATCTGATTTGTGTGCCCAGCTTCACTATCAGCATGAGCAAATATGAGTGCTCCTGCAGACAGTGGTGGTGGCAGCTTCTTGAAATGGCCTTGGGAATATTTACTGCATAAGGAAATTTTATGCTTCTTTTTCTTCATTGCTTTTTCACTTTGTTTGGGTCATAATTCAACAAAGCGTTTAAGCATTTCAAACAGATGAATGCTCCCACTGAATTAAAAATTAGGCATGTCCTTAAGAACTTTCCTAGTTCAAGGCCTTAATCATAAAATTGCATAAATAAGGCACTGCAAAGTTTGTGTAAATCAGCAGGATTTACATCTTTGAATCCCCTGAACATCAGGGCATGGGTTCCATTCAAGGCCTTTGCCTTTATTATGAGATAGAGTTAATTTCAGGGAAGTACAGAAACATAACTTCCTGCTCTGTAGCTCACATTGTATAGATACATAAGCTGGAGCTGCTCCTAAAAATGTAAGACCAAGTAGCTGTACACATGCAAAATAATTTAGGAGGATGAAGAATCCTTAATTACTGTTAGGATTTTTAGATACTAAAAAAATATTCTATTTTTAGCTGAAGCATCAGAAATTGACAGTACAAATAGAGAAACAATTTAAAGTAAATAAAAATAGAATGTTGGCACATATAAACACAGAATAAAAAGCTTGAAGGAGTCATTTTAAACACCTCAGCTAAAGGAATGTTATTTAATAAGTACTAATTAGTTGTAGTAGACATGAGCCATTGTATTAATAAAGAAAACCAACAAAAGAGCACAACTTTATATGATGACTCAAAGCAAACCTTCTCAACAGAACAGCCACTTTCCTGTGAAATATAATTAATAATTACAGGTATTTTATTTTTAAAAAGAAGTATTCAGCCACAAGTAATTTTGGAAAAAAAAAATTATTCTTTAGGAAGAAAGTAAGAAAAAAATCCACATAACACTCAGTTGCACACCTTCAAATGGACTTTGAGTTTGCAGTAGTGGAAAGGGTAAATTAGTGATGCTGGCATTCTAAAATGCAGACTTTCAGACTTGTATTTCAAAGTTTAAGCTGTCTACTGTCAAAATCAAGATGCACGAGAATTTTCTTGTCCCTGCCAGAATGCAAAATGATACAGATGCATAAGAGCACTGCATATGGAAGCAACAGATTTTTTGTTTCCCATCAGCGTAGTGTGTGATGTTCTGAGGTATTTTCAGTGCATGTGTTACTATGCAAATCTGATACTTTAAAAGTAAAATTCATACAAAATATCCAAATTCCAGTAACTGAGCAATTAAATAAAAAAAATAAAAAAAAAAACACAAAAAAAACCCAACCAAAAAAAAACCAAAAAAAAACCCAAAAAACCCACAAAAAACTGTAGATCAAATGAAATGTTATGATAAATTGTGACAATGAATTTTGAAGAATAAGAAGAATAGAGTATTTGTAGCAGTGAGAGACTCATACTTTTCATGGAGTTTTGCTTTACTTTAACTTTGAGCAGCACACGACAAAATCAGTGTGAGATTGTGAGCAGAATGACAAAGCACTGAGAATAGGACTGAATCCATAAGATGTATATTTGATGGAACCCAGTTAATGAATCCTTTATTGGCCACTGAGAAGCTGGAAGCAATCTAATGAATATCCTGACCCTATTCCAGACTAATGTGGGGCTGGATTAAATGCATATATTCTACAGCAGATTTTAAAATATGTTTTGTTTAGTCTGTAATTCCTTTTCTTTATGTCAGAGTCAGGTAATAAACTACCTCTGTTGGAGCTCTGGGAATCCAGTTTTCTGGCCCTGTTATTTTTCAAGACACCAACATCCATCACCAGTTCCAATTTTAAAATGTAATGGACGTGCTCAGTAGCCGGCGTGGTTTTCTGCTGTTTTGTTATGGCTCAGGTTAGGCAATCTGAAAAGTTAATCCTGCCTTCTGCTTGTTGCATGCAATCACTACATATCATCCTGCAGGGACAGAGGAAGCTCCTGCAGCTGGAGGAATCTCTGCTTCATCATTTCTATGAGTACTCTTTTCATAACTTATATGGCTGATATGATAGTTACTAGAGAAATTAAATGCTATAAACTACTTTCAGTATGGGACCTCAGGGTGGCATTAAAGAAATAATTGTAGTAGCCAGTTTTGAAGTCCATAGTCATAATAATCAAAATTTTTATTTTAATGCTCGTAATATTTTAGGAGTGTCAAATGCAGAACCACTGCAAAGTACATGTGTTTTGCATATTTAGTTAATAAGGCATAATTTAAACATTCCTTTAACATTAAAAAAAAAAAAAAAACAAAACATGGGAAAGACATGGAAAAAAAGTCCTATAAAATCTTGCCATTATATCTTTAGTTAGTATGCAATCACATAAAGAATAACCTCACTGGGAATGATCATGTCCCACACAGACAATGAGAGAATAATGAAATCACAGCAATGGGGTACCTGGCTCCATGTTAATGAAGTCAATCAGTTAGGCTGAGAATTCAAGGAGTCAACTGAAAAGCAAAACAAAACAAAAAAAATGGAATTATAAAGAAAAAATAGCAAAAGTAAGAGATGCAATCAAGGAGGGACAAGTGAGGCTTCAGATAAGTTTTTATCTTAACATTGTCAATTAGGAAGAGCTGCATTTCTCCACTGATCTTTGTGCAATCCATTTCCTGACATCTGTGAGGAATCTGTGGAACATATGTAATTTTAGTCTGTATCATTCTGTGGGACTGCTGCCTCTGACCTGAAGAGTGGCATTCTGTGTTTCTTCTTCAGTCCTGACTTTCTCATCCACACATCCTCTTTGCTATAAAAACTTACTTGGGATTTACTTGGGTTCCAGTCAGAGCTGTTCCATCACTGCAGCCCATTTGGATTCTCCTGGAGATGCCAATCCCCTGAAATTTCTTGGCAGACAGAGCTGGTTGGAATTTGGCTTGATTTGATTTCATGTTAATTTAACAAAGACAAATGCTACCCCTTTAGTGGATTTTAGTAAGAGTTTCCAGAAACTGCAGCTCCTTTTCAAGGGCAGGTTGCAAAAGGAAACAGTACAGTACATTCTGTAAAAAATGCCACATTGGCTAAAAATCCTCTGTGTCTCTGAGGAGCAAGTCAAACAGCAATAAAAGCATTTTTACACTGCTTCAATACCATGCCTTTATTGTGAGCTCCTGGAGATGATGGAAACATGCTGGCCAAGGGTGGGAACACTGCTGTCCCCAGCCATGAGGGGAGATGGTGCTCCAAGCCCAGCTGCATCCAGCAGCAATAGTTAATGCATCCACACAGTCTGCTGTGAAATGAGATTTCACATATTTTACTACTACATACTGTGTCCCATAGAAAACACATGCAAAATGTCATTTATGCTGCATTTTTTATAGCTTTTGGTGGCTTTCCCTGGTACTTGGAAGTCGAGACTGTCAGGTGTCCATGGAAAGCCCAGCAGTGACAGGCAGTAAATCACAGTGTCAGGATGCATCAGACATCATGCACAGCAAGCTGGACTGCTGCAAAGTAACTCTGTTCATGTAAAATTTCTCTTGCTGGAGCCACAGAGTCCCCAGTACATGTAATATTTTCCAAATCCTTACCTAATACAGAGTGGAAAGCAGCACCTTTCCTCACTGCAGAAAGTTCCATGGTGCTTTTTTGCAGCTGTTTAGAATTGCTCAGTGGGTTGGACAGACAGGCCATAGAACAGCTCTGTTTTGAATTCAGTTCTGTTTTGAAATGTTTCATTTTAATGTCAAGAAATTGCAGAAATGTGTGTGCTCTGTTGACAGGTGCCATAGAGGTATTAGGAACCACTTTGGTTGAGGCGTAATTAATAACTTTTAAACAAATTGACATGTTTTTAAGATTTTGCCATAAGTTCCATTCATCCCAGAAAGGGTCCTGTCAGTCCCTCAGAGGTGTGACATACACATTTTGGGATGATTTTGGCTATCTTTCCTATTTAGGCCCTGCCACTGATGGTCATATATTGGAGACAGAAATACCTGAAAAATTAAATACACATGCACTATTTTCAAATCTGTGTTTAAAAATATGTGACTTGCCCAACAGGTTTCTGAGAGGAGTGCAGGAAAACATGCCATCTTTACCATGTCCCAGCTGCTATGTAATGTTGAGAATTGCTTTCATTCAAAGCTGATAATGTGAAATAAAGACACCACTGATATAATATATGTGAGGCCTCTCTATCAAGTTTGACTGTAACTAGAATCTGTTCAACCTAAAATGCATTACTTAGCCAGGAGAGGTAAGATCTAATCACTAGTAACAGCACTGTCTGTTTTTTTCTCCATAAATTCCCTCCTATAAAGATATAAGCTGATTTAGAACATAATATTCTTTCTTCACATGTGGTATTTTCTTGCATGATGTAATAATTAATTTTGTTTCTTGTCTTTAACACAATCATTTCCTGATGGAAACTGTAGAAGCATTTTTATGTCTTTCTTGAGAATATTGAGGATTCTAAATTAAATTTTCCTGTAATTGTCAGATTGTAAGATGCTTTGCTAATTTTCATCTTTTGCTTTCGTTACATACAAAAGTATTTTGCTCTTACCAGCCACTGCTGCCTTCCTGACCTTTGAACTTTTAAGTAAAACTTGGAGCAATAGCAGCAAATGGGATGTAAATGTGTCAATCTGGAGGTTCTCTACTGCATGTTGGAGAGGATCCAGGGCCCCAGTGCCAACTGTGCTGTTCCAGACAACACATTTATTACTATTATCTGTGATTGTAGAGGTGTTTTGGATTCTTGGCCTCAGGTTGATAGATAAAGGAGAACATTCTTACAGATATACATCTATTTTTTATGAAGTGCAAACAAAATTTCTCAGAATTATGGTCTCCTGTTTGTTCAGTTGTTTGGGGTTTATTTTGGTTTTGGGGTTTTTCTTTCCCTCTTATCAATTGCCTTCTCTCCACAGAAAAAGTAATGATCATTAAAAATAGACAGGAGAAATGCAGCAGAAAGGATAAATGAATTATGTAATCCAGAGAAAGTGAAATCATAACAGAATGTCGAGAAGATGGTTTGTCTGCACCCTCCTTGTTTTGGAGACAGACATAAGATCTCTGCATGTGCTGTTGACTTCAGCAGTGATAGAAGATACTCTTCACGTTTTAAAATGAGGGAAAAAGGGGTAATTTCTTAGTACACAGTGATGATGTTGCACTTACTGCTTACAGGACATTAATCACATTGGTCTGGGTGTTCAGGCGTGATTTTAAAACTAAATCTGAGTGGTTTTAAAGCTAAATGCAGAGTGTTCAATGGCAATATACAATTGTTCTTTTGTTCATAATTGTGTCTTATTTGCATCATTTTAGACTATTTGTACATGGTAATCATTTCTCTCAGATAAAGGATTTTACTCTTGACTACTTTGAAGGGTTTTTGTGAAACTAAAAAACCCCTTTAAACAAGAGAGGAGTATAAAAAGCTCTTAGATAGTAGTTAATAACATATCCATCATAGTGTGTGATTTGGTATAAGATTACAGTGAATCTATATAACAATAAATAGAAATAAATAAGTGTAATAATAATGCTTTTCATTGTACATTTGCTTCGCTGTGTTATACTCTTTGAGTCCTGTCTATTCCTCCTACTCTTTATTCTGCTCTCCTGATTGGTTAGGTTTATTGTGGGTTTTTGTTTGTTTGGTGTTTTTTTGGGTTTTTTTTCTTTTTATTTTTTATGAAGGATAAAATAATGGCTTAGCAGCAGTAATTAATACCATGTCAGTCACTTGCTCTAATGTTCACTCAGAGAAGGAGGAATTTCCAGTTAATTGTTTAACAGCTAAGGTACAGCTGAGGTACATCTGAACTGTAGATTAGTACAGACCAGCATTAGAGCTCACTGACTTCTAATTGATTAGTAAATTACTTCATTGATGCTCTTAATTGCTGAATGAACTCAAGGTCTGCACTTCCTTAATGAATGAAGGCATGGTCTTTATGCCGTGGAACATTTAACTTCTGACTGATACTACAACTGAGCTAGACAGTCTTATAAAGAACTTCTTTAGTAAAGTATCGGAATAAATAAGCATTTTTTAAGCATGTTCTTTTATTTTAAGCTGCCTGCCATTTTCCCCTTTATGCCTCTGTGGCTTGGTGGAAGATATGAGTCATCAAGGGGAGTAATAGGAGCAAAAACTTGATTAGTAATTTTGCAAAGGTGATGTGTGACAGAAGGAGCTGCATCAAACCTGGCATCCAGGGCTTGGGAAGGGCAGGCATATAGGAAATAAAACTTGTCAGAAATATGGGTTAAGGCTTAATGGTGGAGGATTCGTTAGTCAGGAAGAAATGTAGGCAGTAACCAGAACAAATTAAATTTATACACCTGTATATTTGCAAGTTTTAGTTGGTATGCTTAAAGCATGCGGCTTAGTGGATAATTACAGTGATGTAGGCTGTGATTTCATGAGGAAATCAGGTGGGTAACACAACTAGTAAGAAGGATTTCTTAGAATTTACTGGAATAGTTAATAATAATGTCTGTGAAAACAGTTCTCAGACTAAGTTTTAATAGTCAGGAACTTCTCTCTGATAACTAAATAGAATTGACTTTTTCTTACTGCGAGCTTGTGCTTAATAAGAGAGTGCAATCTGACCACTAATCTAATCAGTTTAGCAGGATCAGCAACTTTATTCCTGGCACAAGGAGACAGAACTATTCCTGGCAAATTTTTCATCAAAAAACCTAAAGTTCCATAAAGCTCATCTTGCATCACAGATCTCTACAGCTGTGAGTGTCAGCTGCTCTGGAAGCTGTCACTGATGGACAGCTCCCCATGAAACAAGCAGGCTTCAGAATTAGCAGCTGCAGGCAAGGTAAATGAAAATGACAGAATGAAGACTGCAAAGGTCTGTTTAAAGTGTTTATTCAGTTATTTTTTCGACAGATCTTCCAGCTTTTTTTTCACTGGTCAGCTCATCTCCCTAGAAGCGAGCAGCCCTGTCAAACAGAGCTGGGGTGTCACCTGCTAGCCTTGGGTTTGTTATAGCTCTCCATGGCAATAACCATATATCTCCTCTCAGCCATAAACTCATAAATTCCATTTTGAGCTGATAATTTACTTACCTGCTCTCTGTCCTTTTCAATGCACATTTTGAATACAGTGCTCATGGTGGTCACTGAGATGTGCATTATATATTTTTCCTTAGAAGAAAATGGAAGCATGACAGTAACTTAATCTTTGACATGATAAACTTTGCATGAAGATAAAAACTAGTGGACAGGGGTCAGGACTTTGGAGCATGAAAGATTTCTGTGTATGGACTGTGACAACCTGGAGAAACACATCTAGGAGGTGAGGAATTGTCCCTTGTCATCTTAGTGAAATGTTCAGTTAAAATAAAATCTTCCATGCTTTTCTTTGCCCTCGTTGTTTATGGTACACTGCAAAATGTGTGAAAAACTCAGCTTCATACAGCTTGAATTTTGATTTGTTTAATAACAAAATCACTATTAATATGGTTTTGTAACAAAATATTCAAGGCATTATATCTTGTGAGGCAAAATGATTTTGTTTTTGAGTAGTACAGATGCAAAACTGTGGGTTTTTTTATGAACACCTCATTCTATTTAAAATATGTAATTTGAAACACTAAACCATGTTTGCTTTTCAGATGCTTGGCACAACATTTTAAAAAGTAGAAGCATTGCCTTCTAAGAAACAAGGTTCTATGCTAAAGTTAGTATGTGTTATATGATGGACTTGTTCCTCTGGTTGAAAGTTAGAAAGTTCACTATGTAAAATTCAACTGGAAAAGGTTACCAGATTCTATAAATTAAACTGATATCCTTAATGTGTTTTTTGTGCTCCTTTGTTAAAGGGATTTGTGAGTTGTGAGTGTTAGGCAGCACTCCCCAGCATGAGGAAGAATATTCTCACAGACCCTCCCCAACCCAGGGACAGCATAAATCCCTCCTGCTGGTGTGTTACGAGGCACTGAGACAGACACAGCAGAGCTTCTCCTGTCACACTGAGACAGGCAAGCACAGGGCTGGGCAATTGGAACCCCTGGACATCCTTGATTGCATCACTTGCTCCACCTGAAAACACTTCATTCCCCACTGGGCTCCAATCGGCCCAGCTGACAGCTGTTCCCAGGGCATACAAGGCAGTTTTACCAGTTTCAGAGTAAAGTGCACTGACATTTTCTTCTCATCCTTCCAGAGGCTCCCTGAGTAGCTAAAGTTAGTACATGAGCTCTAGGGTTTATTTATGTAGCAGTTCCCTGGTATTGTACCACAAAGAGAAGGGGCCTGGGTCTGTGTGTTTAACTGCTGGGGCCTGCCTTTGAATGACTTAAAAAATGATAATAGCAACGAAAATCCTGAAACAAAGTAGTTTTGCTGGAGCTCTTTTAAGATAATATATATCAGATGAACCATTACAGTCTGTTGCCATTTAAGTATATGTGTTGTGCAGGACAACAATCCTGATAGCTTTATAAGGTAAAAGTATTACTTTATTGAAATGCTTTGGGGTTTGTACTTATAAAGTACAAATCTGAGAGTTCATGGAGAAATTCTTCTTTCTAAATATGCTGGGATGATGTTTTAAGAAGTAGTGAAATGTCCAGAACTGGAATTGGAGCTGCATGCACCAGATGAGTGTGCCATTGTTGCTGACTGGTACACACACATGGTTTATCTGTATAATTTTCCCTGAAGCTGAATACTGAGCTTTAGCACTTCAGAGACAAACTTGGATAGTTTAAACACGTGTATTACATAGCTGTGAAAACAGAAAACAGCTCTATGAATGCTCATTTCTGCAATGTGCAGTTACTGTGTGTGTTGGCAAAGTACTTGTTGATGATTTCACAACACATTCCAAGGCCATTCCTGCTACAAATTATTGTGTCAGGATTTTTTTAAAGTTCAGTACTTGCTTCCTTTATTCCTGAAGCTATAACTACTCTTCTGCCTGACTACCGTTTCTAATGAATGGATTTGGCATGCTCTGATATTTAATCTTGATGCTTTTCCATAGAATTTTAATTTGGAGTAATTAAGTAGTAATTTGAAAGAAATAAATTCAATTATTGCATTATAAGTTTGCTTTTTTTTCATATAGTACTTACTATATGTATTGTAATTGAAATATCTCTGTAAAAGAGGTGTTGCTTCTATTTTGTATCCATGGAATCTTACAAGTGTTGATTAAGTAGCTTCCTCTAATAGACAGTGGCACAGGAGTATGCTTTGCATTCCTGCCATATTTACTGCAGGAATTAATTTCTGTAGAACATGTGCTAGGGCTACCTAATTTTTTATTATTATTTTTAAGGTAATGTATCAAGATTCTTAGGAACACATAAAAATTTACATCATTAGGAGATTTTTGTTAAAATAGCAAGGTGGGAAGCAGAGCTTGGAAAACTGTGAATAAAATTAGAGAAATAGATGGTTTGTAGACTGAAATACTAAAAAGCATAACTTAGACCAAATAATTTTATTGTTTTACTTCTGTAATTGAAGTTTTATATGAGCAAATAACTGTTTTGAGCTGATAAAAATTGAGATTGTGGGAATGAATGGATTGTCCTGTAGAGTGTGTTTATTGAAATTAATTTGTTTGTATTCTTCTGGCTTTAAAGAAATTAGTGTGAATGGAGCTGGTAAATTTCTGCAAAATGTGCTTTTGAACAAGAAGTGGCCCTTTTCTCCACCAAAGTTGTAGATATATAGTAAATTTCCAACAGAAGATGATGGATAAGAAGCCAAATGTGTTTGCAACTCTATTATTTTGTTTTTCTATAAGTAGTTGTTACACCAATAATCATCTACATTTTGAATTGCTTCTGATTTATTCACAAAGATATTTTGAAAACTTTCAAAAATGGGGAAGTGTTGCCTCAATTTACCTCCTGCAAGTTACTTTAATCTGTAGTTCCTGTCTTAGGTTTTGAAGAGACTAAGGGTAATTTGTCTCAGAATTAATTGAACATACTGGACAGAAGTTAGGAATCAATGCCAGTTGTATTCCTCTGCTGATGTTAATGGGAGCTGGCATACACTGAAAGGTATAAACTGCAGGGAGGGAGGAAGGAGCAGTTTTGGAGTAGAAGTGGGGAACTGATTGGGCACTCTGACCCAGGGCTGGTTCAGAATCTGCCCAGCAAACCTCAGCAGGATTGATGTGGGTGGGCTAAGCATGAGATGCTGGAGTTGTGTGGAGGATAGGTCTGCTTCCATGTGGCATAAATCTGTTCAAATTTTATGGCTCTTAGCTGTGGACCATCAGGCTTCCCAAATTGTAATGGTGGTCAAACCAATATGTAAAAATACCTATTCCCTAGTCTGGGTTACCAAGCCTGACTTTGTTTTCCAGTCAATTCTCTTCCTCACTGGCACTGAGTGTAGCAAATTGGAGTCCTTTACAAACTTTAGCAGTGTTTTCTAAAAATACTTGCCTTGCAAAAGATGGTTTTCATGGGCTGTGCACCTGCTGGTGTGCAAAGGTGCTGGAAGTGCTCCAGAGCCCTGTAGCCACGAGTGGCTCTGCTCTCCACGAGGTGAGCACATCTCCTTCCCTGCTGAGCTGGACCAGTCCTGCACCTCCAGCTGGCTGGGAATGAGCTGCCAACCTCTGCTCATCAGACCTCCAGCCTTTGCAAGGCAGAGCAGAGAGGAGAGGGAAGGCAGCTTATCCCACACAGCTGCCAGCTGGATTCAAAGGGAAATGCTGTAACAGGGCTTTGCTGATGTCTCTGCCTGAATCCAACCTTCCCCAGGGTTTCCCCTCTGCTTTGTGTTCATTGTGATTCAGACAGCCAGACTCAACACTTCCCTAGATAAAAACTATTGTTCCGTGCATGTAGTATTCTGAAAATGGGGTTTTGCATTGTAGTTATACTTTTAAATGATGCTGTTTGCAGGTTGAATTTATATTTGTTTTAAAGGTTTAAATCTGAAGAACCATCTGCTCAGAAAAAAATAACAGCCAATGAAATTACATTTCTCCTTTGTACTCTATCAATCAGCTATCTAAACACACAAGTGGGTGAAGGGGGGGAAAATTACTTTGAACACATTTTGTGTATTTATGTATTAAGAGTGTTAACATTGCAAAAAATATATTTGGAGCACAGTCTCAGAGATATTTGATATATATGATAGTCTAGTATGATTTCTCCCCAAGCTGTGGACAAATTAATTGGTAGGAAAAAGAAATCAGAACAAAATCCAACCCTAATTTTGTCTTTATTTTAGAATAAAGACAAAGAATATAAATATAAAGGCTATAAAGAACATTGGGTGGGTTTGTGGGTTTTTTTAGTTGACTATATTTGCAAAGAAAAATGTATAAATTAATTTCTTCCTCCTAGTCATCCCTTTCCTAGTCCTCATTTAGATAGTTACAGGTTTTGAGTAAACTTCACTATAAACTTCTATATTCCAAGAACAAAAATACAAGGATACAGGCAAAAGGTGATAAAGTTTATGTAAAGCCTGAGTATTCAAAAGGTTAAGCATAAACAGGTATTCAGTATTACAAGTTGGATCCATATTCATGTTTCCACTAAATGCTTCTTTGAAAGTGAAATGAGAAATTAAAGAATACTTAAATTTTCTGTCTTGCAAGAGAAGCTTAAATGACTGCTGCTGGAAAACTGTAAAAAAGTCTTTTGGATATTTATAACATTGTCCCCCACCCACCCTGGAGTGCAGAAGAGTGAAACCTGTAGGAGCTCGGTTTGTGGTGATTGGGAGTGGGGCAGAGCCTCATCCCCAGTGGGCACAGCTGTGAGGAGCAGCACTGGCAGCAATGAGCCAGGGAGTGCCCAGGGGCACTGGGCACCACCAAAGGGAACAGAGGGCACACAGGTGCCATGCATGAACGGGAGGGTGTGAAAGGCTGGGCTGAAGAACAAGAAGGGCAGATACTTGCAGCCTGCTGAAGTGGTGTGGTGTCACTCTGTATGGGCGGATGCCTGAAGCCTTCTGGAGAGGTGAGGGGTTGCTCTGTATGGGTTGAAGCTTTGTGCAACTCTGTGGTGCTGCTCTGTGTAATGTGGCCAGCTCAACTGTGACAGAAACTATTTAAATGATTGTGGGATTTTTTTTGCCCTTATTCATTCTGAGTCTCACCTTCAGAGTGTTTGGACTTGGGTGGAAAACTTTGGACAGAAAAATGCTGGGTATTTGTTTTTAAAGTAATTGTTTCCTTTTTTAGTTTTCTTAATGTTAAATTTCTGTTAGCTCTTGCCACATCACCCTGTTGCATTCTGCTCCAAGCAGTACAGTACATTTATTGTACTGTAAATGCAAGTTGCTGTTGTACTATCCTATTGTTGATGATTTGATAATGGGTGTGATGGATTATTCAGTGTGTGTATACAAAAAAAAAAATAGTGGAAATGAGATAAGGGAATGTATTGCCTCTAACTGTTTTGACAGGTTTTTTTTCTCCTTTTATGCTGATGTGTGATTTGATGGAGTGCTAAGCTGTGCACAGATTAAGACTTCACAGCAGAATTGATCTCTATTAGAAATCTGTTCTGATCTCTCCTAGATGCCTTATCAGAAAGGATTTGCCTTAAACCCAAATATCAAGAAATGAAACTCAGGGGAACTGGCCTTCATGGGCAGAGGCACAGAATGCATGGAAAGCTGCCCTAAGGTTGGGGAAGCAGGAGTTTGGGGTGTTGCTGGATGAGAGGTTGGACACAGCCCAGCCATGTGCCCTGGCGGCCCAGAAAGCCAAGTATATCCCAGGCTGCCTCAAGAAGAGTGAGCAAAAGGTCAAGGGAGGGGATTGTCCCCCTTAATTCTGCTCTTGCTGGGGCACCCAACATAGGGATAAAGCCTTGTTGGAGCAATTCCAGAGGAAGCCATGGAATGATCAATGGGTCAGGGAGATCTTGTACGAACACAGACTGAGACAGCTGGGGTGGCTCAGCCTGGAGAAGGCTCCAGGGAGACTTTGTAGCATCTTCCAGTACCTAAAGGGGCACCAAGAGAGCTGGAGGGGGACATTTTACAAGGGCAGGGAGTGATAAACAAGGGGGAATGGCTTCAGACTGAAAGAATGTGGGTTTAGTTTCCTGTTGAGAAGAAATGCTGGAACAAGTTGCCTGGAAAAGTTGTGGAGATGGATCATCTGTCTCTACCATACGTCATGCACCAATAAGGCGAGCTGAGGTGGTGTTAGTTTTCTTTAGAAAAGGTTTGCAATAAAGGGAAATGTCTTCATTCCAGTTTCCTTGTTTAAAGAAGGGTACACCAGCTCAAATCAGGTGTCTGAGGCCTTATCAGAATGAAAGTAAAATTAGGTGTCCTGCAATGTATGATCAAGGATCATTTAGGTCCATCAGCAATCTCACTGAAGCTGATGAATATTTGCTGTTGACTCCAGGGGGAGTAAGAGAAAAGGGGGTCCTGTGTAATTTATAGTGAGTCTTAATGGGAAAACTTCCTTTCATCTCAGTGCAATTGCATTGATTCAGATGTTTTGTTGTAGCTTGCTGTGTGTATTAATGACTGGATGACCTCAGCTAAGATTTTTCAGCCCATTTTGACTTAAAAATGTCACTTTATGGAACCTATTTTGTTCCCTTCACTATTTTGTTCTCCTTTAAGTGCTCTGAAGGATTAGATAAATCGGTTACACTGACCTTTCTGCCCTGTGGTTCTCATCTGCTTAGTGCTATTGTATTTATAAGGAAACAAGACCTGCTACACATTTAGAAACTGAAATAGTGTCGTATCTCTATTTCTTCATGATATACTCTCATTCATCATTCTGCAGTCTCTGATAGATTAAATAGTTATGATAGCCTTAATTTATTTATTTATACCTACAGATCCATCATAACAGTAATGTCCCAAACAAACCTTTCTGTTCTGACTTGATAATTGATAGTCTTGTGCTATTCCTTTACTGGGTTTATGAACTGACCATGTAACAACATAGGAAAATTATGCCTTGTTAATAAGCAATTTTCTTCTAAGCACAGGTGTATTTTAAAGCAGACTTTGTCCAAAGGAGCAACTTTAAACCATTCTTCAAGTTAAAGTGTTATGTGGACAGGTTTGTTTTGGATTATTATTCCATTTTACAGAATATTAACTTAAATCTGTTAGGCTGGCTACTGGCATAACACTGGTATCTGCATGAGATGTGAATTCTGGTCTTGCTAACAGAAGTTATTTAATTTCTTAAAAAATTATTTGAAGTATTAAATATTGTATCATACTTCTTAAAAATAATATTTTTAAATAGCAAGCAAAATTTTTTGTGTTGTATGAAGAACTCGGAGTTTTAGTGCATATCTCTACAATATAGTTGTAGGGCATTTGTATTTTGACATGAAGAAGGATGGGTTCAGAGATCAAATATGCAAGTGTAACATGATGCTCTTGGACAGGAACAATCTACCTGTGGCAATATAGTCACCAGATAATAATTTTATTTTTTTCCTTCCACTTATATTGAAATTATCATGGTAGTTGAAAATATTAGATAATGCTATAATTTTAATGCCCCACCTGACCTTATATCCTTCCTTAGACGGGACAGCCATTTGATTTTATTTTTAATGAGCACTTTGAAGGAATAACACCTTTGGGGTTAAAAACTTGCAGGACATGTAGAGGGCAGTGTAGTGTATACAGAATGGTGTTTGCTGTCCAAAATAATGTTAAGAGATACAAGAAGAAACCAGATTCAAATTGCAAATAAATTGAATTAATTGAAATTTGTTTTTTGCATGCCAGTAATCCCACTGAACATTTGGAAGCTGTGGTCAATATAGCCCATTATGAGCCACATAATAAATATGATTTAAAACAGTTGGATGCTTGTCTGCTAGCTGACATTTATTTTGGGAGAGGACTCTATACTATGGAATTTGTTTTTCAGGTCTCATCTGTTAACATGGGAAATTCTAAGTGTCATGACCTCAAAATAAAAAAAGAAGTGACTGTGACTGCCAGTGGCTCCTGGATGCTCGGAAATGGAAATCACTTAATATTATGACAATCCTGCTGTGATTTAACTCAGTTCTATATTGCCATAGTGGTTTTCCTTAATAAAGATAAGGTCTTTGATCCACTGTAAGATAAAATATCTCCTGGAGATGAATTTAATTATGCTCATATAAAATGCAGTTAAACAGATGTGGTGAAGCTTGTTAGTTCTGCCACATATTAATGTTCCCAGGCCTCCTCCTCATATGGAAGAGCCAACTTCCAGTTGGAGTTATTATATTCCAAATGCTTACTTAGCATAAAATCCACTCATGTGAAAGATTGCTTGGGTGTGTCAGATGACATATTCTGTAATCTTTAAAAGCAGTTTGGGCAGAATCAATTAAAAAAAAAATCAAAAAACACCTTTCTATCTTTTAAGTGATTGGCAGATTTGTCTGCTTCTTTGTCCTTCAGAATTTTTAAGATTTTAACACAATTCTCTGTATTTTCCTTCTTGTCTGAAAATACTAATCCTTGCCATTTGCTTTTGTTTCCCCTGTGTTGTTGAGGGCAGTTGTATCTGTTTTTTTGTTTTGTTTTTTTTTTTTTTCTTAGGTTGTGGACAGTCTAAATAATTTCTTGGTCTGTATCTAAGCTCTGCACCAAATTAAAGATCAGACTAGAGAGTATAGGAGCAAAACTTTAAAGCTAAATGATAAATGAGGACTGGTTTTGGTTTGACTGGTTCATGTATCTAGTTAAACTAGCTGAGTGCACAAGCTGTGGAGCAGAAGGGCCCCTTTGGTGTGGAAAGGTATTTCAAGGTGCTCTCCTTCTCTAATGGGAAATAAAAGGAAAAGTAATTTATTTCTTGTGGAACGTGGAAAAACTTACTGTGAAAGAGAAATGCTCTAATGGATTAAATTGTGGTTAAACTCAGCATTCCCTTTTTGAGCTTTAACTTCTAAGTTTATATTATATGTGAAGGAGGAGCCAGGTGAGATTTAGTGATATTTTTCAAAACAAGAAGTTAGTCTAAGCGAATAAGACAGACAAGATGAGAAACTAGAACTCATATTTTATTAGACTATCACAGCTATAGTAACACTCTCTAAAAATATTCACACTTTTGCCTGTTTGAAGATGTATTTGAATTGCTTGTGGAACCCACACTTGTTTTGAGGAAAGTGAACACTAGTCCAGTGGGTTTTTATTGCTGGTATGTAATCCTAGAAAACTCAGCTCACTTGTTTTTTTCCTTTGGCACTTAGGCCCTCCTGCACAGCTTTGTGCCATGCCGAGATCTCTGGTCACAAAATATGCCTAACACGTACTTTAATGAAGTAAAAGTCTGTTTGTAGGTTTGCATTTGCCCAGTTACTCTGTAAGGCACTGGGGATATTTCAGTGCATTATTTTGTAGCTACTCTGTTGCTAAAGAGTGGCTTGGCAAATCTCAGTAAATAATTGTGAGTGTTCAGTGATATTGTAGTTCCAACATTAGGCTCTTAAACAGGCATATATATCTGCCATACCTTCTAATAAGGTGCTATTTGAAGTGTTTAATCTGTGATTAGGAGATATTAATAATAAATAGTATCTCCCAGTAGGGTACACAGGTCATTAATTACTTAAGCTGTGGCTGTAGCTTATTCTCATAAATCACTAACTTCTACAGCCTTTCTTTTAAATGTATATGCAGTGTGCTATTCATAAAAGAAACAAGAATACTTAAAACATCTGTTAATCATCTAACCAATTATAAGTGAACATTTAATCCAAAAGAAGCCTGATAAATCTTTCTTCAATGTATTGCTCATTATACTATGAAGATTTCTTATTTTCTGTAGAACCTCTTGCTGAAAGTTGTAGAATAGTGTTTCATGATTTGACTCAGCCTATTGCAGACCTGGAAATATGACTGAGATCACTCTTTGGAGAGTTTTGCTGTTACTTTTTTTATTTTTTTAACTCATTCTTATTGGCTATGGAATGTATTTCTAGAATTGAAATGCCTTTAAGGAGAATATTTGGATTTTTTTTTTTTTTACTCAAGGAAATATTTTGACTGAAAAAGGATGGAATACAAATTTTTATTGTTAATACTCAAAGTGGACTGCATGAATATTTTTGTCAACCAGGCCAAGAGCCATGTCCTGCCCTGGGTCACAACAACCCCCTGCAGCTCCAGGCTGGGGCAGAGGGGCTGGAAAGTGCCTGGTGGGAAAGGCCCTGGTGGTGCTGGTGAACAGCAGCTCAACAGGAGCCAGGTGGGCAAGAGGCCAGTGGCACCTGGCCTGTGCCAGCCATGGTATGGCCAGCAGGACCAGGACAGTGACTGTCCCCTGACTGGGCACTGGCGAGGCCACTCCTCAAATCCTGTGTCCAGCAAGCAGCAGTTGTAGTTCAGCCTGGAGACAAGAATTTTCTAAATTGTTACTGATACCTTAGGTGATGTGATATATCAAATCTTAATAATCATAAGACAGAATATGCATAAGAAATAAAAAGAAAGCATTTTGATGTAATTTGTAAATCTGTCTTATGCCATTCTGGGCCTTGCTTTCACTCAAATGGTCAAAAAATTCCATCTCTTTATCATTGCTGAGTACTACTGTACATTTAAATCCTAACCCCAAAATCTGTCAATATTTATAAATTCATATTAACCACAGAACTGTTTTTACAAAAGCGTACAACAATTTTAGCCATGTTCAAGATAATGTAAAGTTCTCCTATCCCCAATGCAGAACAGAGATAATGAAGCAGATTCTGTTTCTGCCCTGGAGTGATTCTCTAGCCTGAGTTCAGAGGTTGTGGCGTGGCAGGTTAAAGGATGATTCCAAGTCAGCAAGGGGAAGTCCCAACTACTTTTAGCACTTGAGAATAAAGCACTTGTTTCAGTGCTCAGTTATTTCAAGACTGAAATGAGGAAAGCAACTTTCTGCCTAAGGACTCTGAGCTGAGGTCCTACTCTGTTTTTGAAGGTGCTTGTTATAGATTGCCTTAAATGCAAAGTATTAGGTATAAGAGCTCTGTTCTAAGCATTTATGAAATTTCTCTGCTGGTATATTGCTATAATCTCCATCTCAAAATAATCTCATTAGTATATAATGTACCATGTGCATGAATGATATTTCAATATCCTGTCTCTTTTAGAGTATAATGCATGCACATCTCTGAATTTCTGCACACTCTACAATGATATACTCATTTCTGAACAGCCCTTTTTGAATGATGCTCCCAGCAGACCCTGCATAAACAGTGAGCTGAAGAGTGGCCCTAGGGCAAAGTGCTGTGATATAATGTCAGTATGCCTATGTTCAGACATTTAGCCAGTGAGTGATGAGAGATTTAAAGGCTTTTTGTATTTCCCTGCTGAAAGATTGGAGGAGAGGAGGGGGAGAGAAGTTTAGGCAATCTGAGTTATGTTGCCCTAATCTCTGGAGAGCAGGGAAACCTGCTTGTAGTGAAGCTCTACTAGGAAAGACTCAGCTCCCTTTGCCAGACCAACTGTTCTCCTGAGATATTAATTAAAAAATCAGTTTACTTTGCGCTCATATCCATCTTTGGAAATTAAGGATTCTGAGCCTTTGAAGAGTGCTGAAGGAGCGAGTCACTCCCTCGAAGAGAGCAAACAGATCTCATCATGCATCTTGGTGTCACAAAGACTCTCCTCCCAAAGACTCCCCCTCCCAGGAAACACATCAGGGAATCTATCTCTTGTTTCTGTCTACCAGTGCTGAACTGTTTTTTTTTGGGGGGTTGGGTTTTTTTTTGTTTTGTTTTGGTTTTTTTTTTTTCCTCAGGTTAAATGTTAACAGACAGGCTTATTCTGGGCTGGCTCCCTGCTGTTTGTGCAGCCCCCAGGTAGTGGACCATGGGAAGGGAAAGCCATGTGCTCCTCTGTCATCCTCTTGCTAATGCTGCTGCAGCAAAATGAATTACTTGTCTTCTCTTTCCAGAAAGGTCATGCAATAGTTTTTCTTTTTTGAGGCAATCTGATCTGCATTGTGTGCACTCTTTTGAGGAAGCTGGGTCAGGTTGAACAATATGACAGGGTAGCAAGTGCTTTTAGGTTGAAATCACCATCTCTCTCATAATAAGAAGAAAAACAAAACAAAAAACATCTCACTTTGTCATGATGACAATGACCAGCAGCTCTGCTGGCTTTCACTGTCATTTCAAACCTTTATTCTCTTTGTAACTCCTGACTATAAATCATCTTCAATGCTTGCTGTACACAACACTTGTCAGGACATATAAACTGCTGATTATTAAGCAGTTTTCCTGAGTTCCATTCTCCATGAAAGGCTGCTGTCTGATGCCTCTGGTTTAGTAAAATATTTTCCTGTCAACAGGAAATTATTCCCCCTTTTGTATAGAGAGAAGATGAGATTACTTTGCCTTATTCATGTAACACTGAATTCTTCTGGGGCATTCTATAGCTCATTGAACTTTGTGCAGCACAATAATATTTGATCCAAAGAAAATAAATCACCTTCAGGCTATTAGTCTAAGATAGTGATAAGAAGGAGAGGGGAATTTCCTGCATCATACAAGGTGCTGCTGTGATGAGGATTAGAAACAGAAAACAATGAAGAGCTCAGCAGCAGGATTCCCATCTTCATCCTATTGCATTCATTCCAGGAAGAGCTCTTCAACTATGTGGTGATGGAATGCAGATCCTGAACAGGAACTGGGTTGGAAACAAGAAACTCTTCCATTATCCTACACTTTTTAGTTGTAGCTTATAGCTCTTCTTTACCCTACTCCTCATTGCCAACTTCTTTCACTCTTTATTTGCTCCAGTCAAGAGTCTTCACCTAAACAGATGCACTGCCTCATCCACACTGTCCACATGGACTCTTGCTTGTATTTTATGAGAAAATTGGCAGAATATAGTGTGACTCACCACTTACACTCTACTCTTACAATAAGTGTAGATATTTTGCTGCTGGGTCTCTCTGCTAGCATTTTGGATATTAGATCAGTTACATCCGTTTACTATTGATAAAGCCTCAAAAAATTTAGCAGTGTGTTTGCTGCTTTCTTCAGAGTAGGAGGAGCTTCAGGATCAAGAGGTACATCTTCATGTTCTGTCTGCCTCAGGTGCCCCTTGTTGCCAGTAAAGCCAAAGAGATGTATATGTATAGGTATAGCGCATATATAGGTATTTATGAACTTTGAAATCTTGAAGTGGGAATTGCTGTTATTGAGATTTTTTTTTTTTGATGTTGTGAGTGTCTGCAGTGTTCTGCTTTTGCAGCAATTGAAAAATCCAAGTTTAGTGCAGTCTGAAGGTGTTAGGGAATTCTTCTTGGAGGTATTTATATGTCCTGGGCTTAATTTATTTCATTTGGACCATTCTGACTGAGAACAACACTGACAGAGTGAGAAAAGAATCAGGCCAGAAGAAGCTAATTTACATTTTCAGCTTCAGAGCAAAGCATGGATGTATTCTTCCAGGCAAATGTTAATAAGCTTTTGGTCTTTAAAAATGTAAATAATTTATTGAACTTCTACTGCATTTGCCATGTTTCAGAAGAGCAAACATTAACAACTCTGCTGTATGAAATAATTCCAAAGCAGTGGAAATAGATGCAACCATTAATAAAATGAGTGTATTGAATATAAAGTATTATAATTAATGCCATATTAATTACTATAATAGTAATAATGTAGTATTAATGAATACTATATTACATAATGCCTGTAATTGCTGAATGCAAATCAAATCATGAAGTATGTTTTTTCACTTCAAATTTAATTTTAAAAATGAAGCTTAACAGGATAGACTTTGCTTACCTTTAACTTTCTGCTAAATCATGCCTTCAAGTGGCCAATATTATTGAAAGATACAGTGGCTGGCAGAATTTGGTCTGTTATTATTCCTAGTGAAATGTCCTTGAATTAAACAACTCTCTACAACTGCAATCTGAAATCATGAGCCTCTGTGGAGTTTCTGTGTTTCTGTGTTATTTAGCACTATTTGATCCTGTTTAAAAGGGTGAAAGAAAGTGGAGGAAGCCAATCTCATTTGACTAATGTAGAAGTAAAATTTGTCTCTTTAGCCCTGTGAAATCTGACTTGTACCTGCTGCTGTGTTCCAAGCTGAGGGTGGTGGGGAGCTCTGAGCTGTCTTTTCCAGCTCTCTCCAAAATGAAATTGAGTGCACCAAATAGTACAACATTAAATCTCCCTCAAGTTTGGCTTTTGTAACCATTATATCTGGAACAGTTAGTGCATTATTTATAAGAAAGTTCTCATTTCAAAAATTCATTACAGAACTGACGCTTTACTCACGTGAATTCATGTGCTGTTTTATTATGAAGATTTTCAACACTTCTTTCTAGTGTCACATATATGTAATATAAATTTGATGTTGTAGAGTGAAGCTGTTAATTTTTCATCTCTTTTCAACAGAATTGTTTGGCCTTTCTCCTTTCTCATGTCCATATTGTTGGCTTTCTCGTAGTAGTAACGTGTGATACTCATTGTATGGTGTGTGATGCATCAGTACAGAAGCACAGGAATGCAAAGTGCCAGATTCCTAAAAGAATCCTGGACTAGAATTGTAAAAAAAAACAGACTTCAGGCTCATTTGGAAAAAACTGGCTTATTGTCCAGCTATAGACTGTGAGTTCTGCATTACTCCTATTTAAATTAAGTCTCTCATGTTTTAGTTCTGTGTAATCAGGCCTGTAGGGTTTTATGTGCTGGAGACTTCTCCCTTTTATCACTCATTCTGCTTATGGTCACAGAGGAAGAAGCAGAGGGGGGGACAGTCAGCAGAGGAAGAGACATAAGTAGCTTAATTGGGTGTTGCTAAAAGTCCTGCTTTAGCCTCTCTTCAGAGTTTACTCACAGCTGGGGCTTATTACCATTTAATCATTTTATACTAGCTATTTCTGAAAAAAAAAAAAACACTGTATCATAAAAATTTTAGTATATAGAAAACATTTTACGTATAGTTGCGACTGACAGACTGTAAGTGTACAAGTAAGGAAAACCTTTCTATTGCATCAAAACATTCCAATTCTTCAAAATTGCAGGTTTTGTTGTAATTTGTGTTCTCTTTGATGTTCCCTAGCAGGCTGCCAAATCTGGAAAATATCAGTCTTATAAATCATTGTTTACCTGAGAAAGGTGATCTGACCTTAAGTTAGACATCTGGGCCATATAGGATTTAAGCTTAATTATGGTTTTACTTTTGAGACTGTAAGACTTTCATTCCAATTTGGAAAATATTTTTCTCTAGAAATTAGTGTTTAATATGCTTGCAGAAAACACTTGTTAGCAAATATTGTTTTCATGACTGGAGATGGAATTTGTATTTGGGTTTTTTGCAGTCAGATGTTGTTAAATTATTCAGAGTGATATCTTCAAATAGATGCAACATTTCTCATTTGGATCTCTTCACTAATAAGACTGATGTGTGCTGCTCAGCCAGGTATTTACTTGTATTTACTGCACTTGATGCAATTGGTTTAATCTAAGTGTGATATAATATTGATTATATCTCTAAACAGGTCCAGGAAAGAAAATGGGCATGTTCAGCAAGAGTTATCTTCCATAAGACTGTGATGGAGGAAATGAATTCTATTCCAACTGAGAAGTAATTCTAACTATATTCTAAACCTTTTCTAAACCCACTTTTTTTCTTTCACAGAATCAGAGTTTGTTTGCTCCTTTTTTTGGATCTTTTGGGAAATATCTATATTTCTAAATATATTCAGGTTTTGTGTGTGTGCGAATAAATATACTTTATGGTATTTTTTCTTGTTTCCAAAGCCAATTCCTCTGTTAGTAACTTACCCTTTGGGAAGAACTTATGAGAGAAATAGTAAAGCATTATTTTACAAATGGAATACCTAGAGATGATATTTCATCTAAACTCTGACTGCTGTAACTTAGGTTTGATCCTAATGTCCTACTGTAAGGGTAAATTTATTCCTAAAGAGAACTTATTTTAACTGTAAGTAAAGTTATGAATATACTTTTCTGAAGTATACTGAATATAATGCAGTATATAAATTAGTTTAAAATGACAATTTAAGAATTTTTTTCCTGGTAGACTGAAAATGTAGTCTATGTCTCGTTTGATTTACAATTTTTATTCTACAACAGAAGATTAATATTAATGTATGTATTATTTGAAACTAGGGACCATGTTTAAGCTGGGTGTTGAGTCCCAGAATCTCTGTAGGTTGAACACAAAAACTTTTGTGCAGTTTGTGTGGGTGTGCTGGGGTATCTGGAGCTGGGGGATGCTGCTGTTACTGGGGAGGCACCTGCCCACAGCTGCCAACAGCTTCCTGTCCCTCAGCAGCTGGATGGAGCAGGTGAGTCTGCAATACAAACTACAGCAGAGACAGCAGAGTGATCAATCCCTTTTAAAGAGTCCCAATTCCTTATTTTAGGGCTTTTTTTATCCACTTCCTGAATAGTTTGCATAATAGTTTGCAAGGGAGGATTTTGTCTCTGCAGTGTGGAGTGAGCAGCCAACATGAATATTTTAAAAATACCTTTGTGATTCAGTGCCCTTCTGAAATATTTTAGAAAAGGTGACAACCTTATTGAATTCTTTTTCTAATGCATATCCCAAGTGAGACTCATGCATTATTCCTTTTATTCTTTTGGTCTCCCTATTTTCCTCTTTCCCCATCTGCAAACATTTACTGAAACAGGCACAGCTGATCAAAGTTATTTAGGATTCAGTTGCTTCTGAATATTATCACCTTCCTAAATTCTTGTGGATGAAGAATTGTGTTCCCCTGTAACAACAAGAAGAAAATTGTGTCCCTGATGATGATTAGTTCAAGGATCTGAAAGACATATAGTAGACATGGAACAGAACAGCTTTTTGTGAGTGGACATTAATCAAGCTCATATTAGATAAAACCAGTTTGGGACAAGAAAACAAAAAGATTCAAGGCTGTTCTATCAGGGCTCCCCCTCCCATTCTGCTGCTTCCATAAGGGTTGCATTGAGTGCAATAGAAGTATGATGAAATAAATTAGTTCTGTGGGGGATTGGAAGAATCTGAGATAAACCAAGCTCCAGAATTTAATAAAGATGGGAGATTTTACTTATTTCTGTCTCCTAATAGCCATGTAACTAAACAGTTATCCAGGGAAAGACTAGTAACAGCTTCAGATGTTCAATTCACATTTAAAATGAATTTTTAAATTGTTTTTAACTTGACTGCCTTAGAAGAAAGTTTGAGGGGTTTCTTAATTCTGACTTTGGTATAGACTGGGATGGCATGATAAAGTTTTATGAATAATGTTATCAAGCTAATAGAAATCAATTAAGTTTTCATATGGAGAGGATAAATGATCTGCCTGATTCCTGACATCTCAGAGGAAGATTATACAAATTTCATCTTGGTGAAATGCAAGACATTAATTTTGCCTAGGATCTGCTATGTTTATAAAAGCATGCAACAAAATTTGGTTTCAAGGCCAAATTTCCTTTTACAAAAAAAAAACCAAAAACAAAACAGTCCTGACACTGAAAAACAAGCGTCTCTTCTGAGAAGGTGATATCCATTTAATGTAATTTTTCAAGTGTTAGTATTCCTCATGCTTTCAAGTAAAGCCAGTTGAATTTGACTTTTGAAATACATATCCAAACATTGTTTATTCTTCATATTTTTGCACCAAAAGAAAATCAGATAATTAAAAACACAGTATCTCTTAAAACTTCATGGGGGATAGACACTTCTTAAATAGTGTTCTTGAGTTGTTGTGATAGAAGGAGTGATTAGAAATTAATCATATTAATAATAGAATTTGGACAACAGGGTTGATCTCAGCACCTCTGAACTTCTCTATATAAAGTATGTTATTTGCATTGTGGTTTTCCCTTAGTAAAACCTTTTTAGAGGCCTTTTGGATCATTTAATCTTGTAGCTTCACTGCAAGTAATAGGTTTAAATAGTAGGGGGGAGAGAAAGTGATCTGGTGCTTAAGCATGCATGAAAAAACCAACGGAGACCTGTTCTTCACCAGGTTTTTAATTCAATTTAAATGCTCTCTCTCAGCATGGGTAATTATCTAAGAGGTCCATTCTTATTCTGAAGTACTGAAGATGCAGAGGAATCAAGATGCCTGTTTTTCTTCTATTTCTTGTTACTTAACATGGGCAAAAATTGTTATATCCTCATCTCTGGTAAGCCAGTGTGGAATGAGTTTTGATCTCTCACCACCTGTCAACTAAGAATTAGGGAAATTTTACATTTTTCTATTTTTCTTTGAAAATAAATGTTCTTTATGAAGAAATATAATATTAGCACTAGAAAATAAAGTGATAAATAAAAAGAATACAGAATACTTGTACAAAAATAAATAATATGTTTGCAATGAAACATGAAAAAAACAAACAAACTGGGTTTTGGGGAGGAGGAATATTACATCTATTAAACCTCACTGCCCTAACACCAAAACCAATCTTGTGTAGGAACAGAGAGATCAGTTTCAGAAGTTTTCTGCATCACTATTTTTATGTGAGCACTTGTTCTGGATTTGTCTTCTGGCAGACACTGAGCCTGTGAGCTCTACACCCAGTGAATGGGAGAGCCATGAGTGGGGTACAGCTCTTTGAAGGTGGAAAGCAGCAAAGAAAGAATTTGGTTTTTTTCATCCTGTAGATACTGCTTTCAACACGGTTCTTCACATGCTAAGCATTGATCTGAGCAAAATCAAAAAGTAAATTTTAGTTACTTTTAACTGCTCAAAGCTAAATATACATTGTCTCTGCCCAAATAATCTGTAGTCATTCCTATTTATGTGAGCTGCCTTTTGCTGAGGTGCAAATTGTTGTGTGGGTGAGCTGATGCAGGATTGTTTTCAGATGGAGCTGACACTATTTTATGAGGAGCACAATCTTGCTTTCCAGTGCCTCCTGCCTCTTTGCTGTCCCTTGTCTCTTAAGAGTTCCTCTGTAACACTGCCAAGGGCAGTGGATAGTCTGCATTATAACTGCTGGTCACAGAAGGCTAAAGGTGTTTGGGCTACTGTTCTCTCACCCTTTGGTTTAATTTCATTTTTTAACTGCTTTGTTGCATTCCTGATTAGTAATGAGATAAATGAATTTCTAAATATTGGAGTGATTTGTGGCCCATGGCTTCTGCTGGTAGTGATGGGCTGGGTTCCAGTTAGTGTCTCACTGGAGGGGAACAATGTACGAGTTCTGTGATAACACAAGAAGGAATTATATGGCTCAGGGGGCAGAACAAGAAATGAATATGCTTGAAGGATATGAATGTGCTTAAGGGTTTTGGTGCAGTTCTAATGATATTTCAGAAAACATGCCAGTTAGGTGGAGTCCGATTTTGGCATACATCTGAAAATGCATTACCTGGCACTCATAAGAATATTGTTTGTTCCAGCAAATAAATGGGTTTTCTGGAAGTGTCTTGATTTGTAACCTTTATGGAAAGGGTGTTATTTCCCCATCTCCATGGGCTGTTGCTTTTTTCATTAAACAGGCTGCCATCTTTGCATATATATAGTATTTATACAGTGAATACTTATTTTAATATCAGAATTGGGAAGAAATTATTTTAAAGCATTTTAGTGACTGCAGATTTTTGCATTTTGCACCATCCAAGATTTCTGTGGAAATTTCAACCTCCTTATGATTTGAAAGCTTGGTAAATTCAGGCTGCAAAGTAAGGGAAAACCAGAAGACCTACTCCTTTTTTGTTCAGCTTTTTTTGTACAAGTGACAATATTGACCTAGACCTCTGGCAGCTGTAGTGAAGTTATTTCCCCTTTGTCTCATACCTTCTTTTATTTCATTAATGTGTAAGTATAGTTCCTGGTTTTGGTTCATGTGTGGATGGTTGGTGGTAATGTATATGTGGAGACAGGTGCTGGTTAACTCAAGATGTGTGGTTCAGAGAAATAACTTTTTTTTTTTCCATTAAATGCATCCATTTAAATATGTAGATGCTCTTTTGGGTTGATGTTGCTATTTACGTGAAAGCATTGGTACAGAGTTCACATTCCTGACTGTAAATAAAGAATTCCTGTTTCAAATTCCCCTTTAATTTAGATCAGGCTTGACCAGCTGTTGAAAGCAGGAAAAGCAGTCTACCCCAACTTGGTGGTTGCCTGCAGAGACAGGTCAGTGCACTTCATGTTTTTTCCCAAGGTTAAATGTGGATTTTATTTTGATATTTCATTAATTCTGTGCAGCCAGTACATATTGTAATGTGGTACTTATCATGAAATAATAAATCAGGTTTGCTACATAGACTTATTCACTTACACAGCCTTCCTGATCTTTTATGCTAATAATTTTTAAAGCAGTAGAGCAGCTGAACAAGGTTAACTGGATTCATTTAATGACTGAGTGATTTCTGCCCCCACAGTCTAGTCTTGGCTAAAAATATTTATCAAAAATGTTCCTTCTATTGTCAACATTTAGTTGTGCAAAGCTTGATAAAAAACAGAATGATTCAATGTAGTAGATGTCTGTCAAAAATAGACTTCAGGAAAAATGCATGCATCAGTAACATTTAATTTTACTAGGAGCAGAAAATCTATTTTTCATGCAGCCTATCTAAATAAGGAATCCTCTGCTATAAGAAAGCAAGCATCAATGAGTGTGTTGTTCCATACATTCTTTGATTCTTTAGATGCATTCTTTTGCATCTAAATGCCATGTAATTCTGAGCTTAAAGCTTGGCCCTTCTAAATTCCATTATGAAATGTTTATCAGATTGAAGGAAAAAGAAATTCCATAAATATAAATATGTTCTGTATCATTGAAGGGATGGGAAAGGCCAGAGTTGTTTCTGAAAGCTGTTTTCCAATTGCTTTTATGGAATTCAGTGCAGGGAAATTAAAGTAGACCATCTAGAAGCCAGTTCTTAGAGAAGATTATTGTCCTGGCTCCTTTATTGTTTTTGCAAGTGCTAAAGGTCCAATTCAATAGAGGTTAGCAGGGAGCTGAGGGATGGCACCTTCTTTGGTACAGAGTATTCCATGGAATTGTTGTGTGGCCAGAGTTTGGGTATTGCTTTGAACACTTTGTTCTGCTGCTCTAAGAGAGAAAAGTGCAGATCTCCATCATTGTCAGGTGCTGATTGTTCTCAGTCAAAGACCTAATTTACCGGGATACTGAGATGGTTCCTCCTTTGTACCTTGATTTCTTTCATTCACTGTTTGAATGGTTAAATATCTATTGTGCTAGAGAGCAGCAGAGAAGCACTGATTTTACAGTTCAGTGGTTGTAGTGTTCATGCAGGCTAGGGAAGAACTCTGTTTGCTGCAATTAATATTTATTCAAATGAAGCCAAGTCACCCAATGGAAGAGTCGGAGAGGAACTATTCCAAAAAAAAACAATGACTCATGAGGTGAAACCTGCCTGGCAAGTGCGAGGTTAACCTAGGCTGAGGTCTGAATGAGGCTCTCGTAAGCAAAATTACTGAAAGGATCCGAAGGTCTGAGACTGCTGTGGGAAACCTGGGGTGGCCAGGCAGGAAAGTTTCCTTAACATATATGAACCCTTTGATCAATAGTTCAGAGATTATTGCAGGACTATTAGAAATTAACGTGAGATTCCATTTCACTTTTCTTTGTCCTTTTCCAGATAATTTCTTTTACAATTATATTTTAGCTAAAAGAAGGAGAATTTCAGGCCCTTCTGGTTTTAGCAGCCATAACCTTGAAAGCAATAGTGTCATTATTTAAAGACTTGCAGGAAAAGAACCCATGTATGTGTTAAGGAGTCAACGTTTGCAGAAGTTTATTTTATTGCTAATTATAAATAAAGATGGTAAAGGAGCACTTCTGCAATATACTAAATAATATAATTAACTGTGTTAGACTCTGCCTTGATGGAGACTCAAGGGATTCTTTGTCTCCTTGGATGGCTTACTGTGAATAATGCCATTACCTTGTCCTAATAAGATGATCAAATATTTAAATTTTGAAATTAGAACTTTTGTTTGTGTTTGCTTTAAATTTGGGTCTGTTACTTCATTTCCAAGTTGTGTTCCACGCTCCTTTTCCTTGTATCTTAATGCAAACAATGAAGTTATGAGCACAGAACAATGTGACTTTCTCAGTGTGAACATATTTAGGGAAGTGGTTAGTTTTAGTCACACATTAGACCTATTCTTTTTCCATGGGACTATTGCAAAAAGTAAAGTTTAATATAGATGGGGGTTTTATGAGATTTGGAGCTTCAGCAGTGTGGGTCTCTCTCCCTGTTATTTTTCTTCAGGATCTGAATTCTATGATGGTGGAGCATTTTAGCCCAGACCCAAATAAGGATTTTGGGAAGCTACTGCTTCAGTAGTGTAAATAATGATAGTTCTTGGATAATAAGATGATAATTTAAGGAAACTATGGAAATGTGGTAATTCTTGCATTCTTGTTAATGGTTTGGGACATGATAAATATTGGGTCTTTTTTTTTCTTTGTAAAGCTGAGAAATGTGAGATCAGCTTCAAAAGCTGGCTATTATTTCTTTTCAGTTTCTCCCTACGGACCTACACTTTAAGTTTGAAGTTGTAGCTCATACAGAATAAATGTCACAGCAGACAGAGTTTTAGGCTATTTATGTATTCAGGGTCTTTGTTTTAGGGGTTTATTTCAGGGTTTCTTTGGTCCATGGAGTAATGCATAGTTTTGACTAGTCAAATGGGACTGCAAAAAGCATCAATGTACTTTTCACCCTTACCATAAAGATTTGGACCAAGACCATTATTCTGTTTTCTGCTTGTATGTGCCTGAAATCAGTTGTTGAGATGATGCCATTGTATCAGTCGTCTGAAAAAACATCTGTTTATAGAGTGTGGCACTTACTCAGAGTACATCATTATTTCACATCCATGCAGGTTGTAATGTTTATCTTGGAACAGGGGTGTTGGTGCCAGTGTGCCACTTCCCCTTGTGGAATTTTCACTCTGGTTTTGTCACCATAGCTGTGCTTTGGTCCTTTACACAATGGATTTACTGAAACAATAGTTGCAGCCATTTGACATGTAAGAGTACAAGGTTTTAAAACTTGTTCTAAGTTGGAATATTTTTCTTTCTTTTATAGGAAAATGATTGTCATTTTTGCATAGAAAACTCTTACGCTGTCTGTTCACTTCGGCTGCTCTTGTCCACCTATGACCATAAGGATTAGTCATTTTTACTTTGATGATTAGATGAAAGTAATAAATAATCCAGATAATACACATGAATTGGCTATAGTCAATCCTTTCATGAGTCTCATGGTTTTATTGGGAATTTTCAGTATTCGACAGAACAGCCTTGTCTGGTTGCTGTCCTTCATTAAACACAACCCTAGGTGTCCCCCTTTCTTCACTTCAGTAATGATTTCTGGCAGAAAGTTGATAGGCAGCCATAGGTGACCCCTGTAGCTTTTGTCCATCAGGGGAGAATCTGAAGTGTTTTAAATTAAGAGGAATAAAATACTGATTTGACACCTGATGATTCCAGCTGAAGCTGTACTGGTGTGTGTAACTTATTTTGGACTTGTTATTTTATTGTGCTAACATTTTCTCACACAAGGCTCTGAACAAGGCTTTTAGATATTTTTCCCACTTCTCTTCCAAAACTTGAGCTTGAGTAGTTTCAATTCTGCTTCTTCCCATTAGATTCTGTGCTCATAATTCTGTTTGCCTTGATGTATCACAAATGGAGGTGGAGCTTTGCTGCCTTTAGGCTCACAAATTTTGATCCACATGATGAGGGCTGAGAGGTTCCATCAAGCCATTTACCAAAGCATTTAAGATATTTTAGGAGTGTTTAGTACTTTCATAGACAATTCTTTGACTATGAAGGCATATTTTTAGAAGTGATATCAAAGCAGAGAAATCTTTGAAGCCTCAGGAGCAAGAATGTAGATTTTTGTAGCCTGTTGTATATACAGAAAGAACAAACCATATTCCATAATTCCTGATTTAAAAATACAAAGAAGCCCACAGAAAAGACAAAATCAAAGAAAACCAAAAGCTAACTAATGAAAACACACAAAAGACCCAAAATTCCACCATAGTTATTTGTACAAAGAAATATTTGAAAAATTAAATCTTAGTTTTAGCTCAGTCAGGCTTTGAATTTCTTGCCCTGCTTAATAACTTTTTACTGATATCTATTTGAGGCCTTTTATTTGTTTTGCTCCCAGGCATTGACTTCTATTTGGACTGGTAAATACAGGAGCAATCTGGCTCCTATTAGGTCATTGAATACATAAAATGGGTGACCATTCTGTGGAACTGAATGATTGACTGATACACTTCTTCATAAAAGGTTGGCACCATTCCTGGAACTGTTCAGGGATTGGATTGGATTTGTAGAGTTAAGCACAGTGAGACAGAATAAAAAGTGTCTGTTGTGGTGGGAATGGCTGTTAGTAAAGTCCAGGGGGAGGAAGCAGAAAGGGCCTGTGCGTGGTATCCACAGATGTTCAATTCAGCCCCGCTGAGATGAGATATTCAGTCCTCAGGCACACCCGTGGAGGGTCCTGGCTTCTCTCTGAAAGGGCCCAGGGTGGCCCTGGGCTGGGGCAGTACAAAGATCAGCACAATCAGGAATAGGGATGGAGTGGTTCAGGGACATAGGAACAGACAGGAACAGGGAAGTAGCCAATGGAGTTTTATTGGCTTTTTGAGGGGAGCTTCTTGTGTCTCCCCCACCCAGGGAATTCCCCCAGGGTCTCCACAAGTGTCCCCTTGGAAATGATCTTGGTCTGGATTGTTCAGTGTATAGCCAGGCAAAACATCTCAGAGAGATGAACTATGTTTTGTTGTCTTCCATATATCCAAGGTGGATAACACTTCTACAAATGTACTTTCTCTACTGGTGCCTCATACTCTTACACTGTATTTGTCATTCCCCAAATGTTGCAGTCTTGTTTTACAGAATTATTCAAAATCAAAGTAAAAAAAAAATAAAATCACAACTCCCCCCAAACCCCCCCCCCAAAAAATAAAACACAAACAAAAGAAAAAACAATGCTGCAGAACATTGCCTATACTTTAGAGCACATAGCCTGTATCATGTTATAAGGAGAACAGAGCAAACACATCACTTCTCATCCTTGCTTCTGTTCAGAACCCTTCCATAGAAATAAGGATGAATTTTCTGCACTGGGACAAAAATGCCACTTTTGGTGTATAATATCTATATCAAGTCATTGTGGATGAGTATGTCTGAATGGACTTATGTACATATTTGGGGTTGCTTCAGAATTGACTCATACTGAACTTGTTTTATGTTAGTCATTGGCTTTTTTCTTAATAGGAAAAATATCACTTTGCTTCAATAAAGATTTTTTAAAATAAGTTTAGGCTTCATAGAGGAGCTTTTCCTTTACAGGAACATTGCCTAACTGTTTTTAATGGTGGTATTTCAAAAATAATTGTGCATTTTTCACTGCATGACAAGCAGCTGTAACCAAGAGCTAGTTTAAGGTAGGAAAATTACACTACCTTTCAATGTTTGCTCAGGTAAATGCAACAGTAAAAATCTTAAATGCTGTTAGAATTGGGCATGATCATGCCCATATACACACACAAAAAAGAGCTGAGACTAAAGTTAGTCTACAGGTAATTTCTGGATTAAGCTGTTTGCCTCAGTTTTTATTTCTGTTTGCAACAGAGAAGATTTCAAAAACTCAGTAAGAAATAATAAGGAGATTATAGTTAAACTTCAGAGGAGTCATACTGACTGTTCACATGTCTCATCCTTTAATGACTGTATCTTCAAAGCAGCAGCAGCATCTTCATCTTAGAGGTTTTGTGAAGTCACTTTTTAAGGAGTGCTCACTGGGTTTTGATATGCTGGTCAAGCAGTGATTCTAAATACAGTCATTTAAGATTACAAGCCTCATATCGAGCCATTTTCAAAGTCTTTGCATTGTCCTCAATGAGGTTTGGGTTAAACCATTTATCAGAAATTCTTCATTCATCCTTAAATCATATTCCTGCCTTCAAGACTTTGCACTGTTTTGTTCCTGCTTCTTTATCTTTCACTGCATGTCTGTCTGTTCCTCACATGTTTCTGTCTATCCTTCTACCAACCTCCTGCCACTGCAGGCACTTCCAGGGACAAGCTTAAAGGCTCCTCTTTCCAGCATTCCTCCCTCTCATTTCACAGAGTTCTGCCAGGCAGCTAACTTTCAGAGAGCTTGCCATCAAACTTTGGATCTCCTTGCTCAGAAGCTGAAAAGCTGCCACGTTGCTTGTTGCTGGATATCCTTGTATTGAGCTGGTGGCTCAGGCTTTGATCACACAAAGAGGGACCACACAATTACAATGTCTGCAACATATCTTTGCACTAGAACTTTGGGTATCAAATTCTTTTGCTTTCACTCCTCTTTCTGGGACCTCTGTTCTGTGCTTTCAACAGACAGGGAAAAAAATAACTGCTGTTTCCCTAGTGTGGAATGTTTTGCAAGAAATCGATGTCATTAAGTGATTGCTGTCTTGGCTCAGTGGTGCTTTTCAAGACACTGAATGTCTGCAGTTATGAACATATGTGCTCACTGTCTGTCAAGCACTTTCATGCAGACAGGTAACACTGAACGAGAGGAAAAATGATACCTGTACAACTACTGGCTTATAGCAGTAAGATTTCATACTGATTTTTAGTAACCTTGAAACTAACTCAATGGGACACTCTGCCTTATCAAAGAGGTGTTGCCTCATTCCTGGATGTGTTCGAGACCAGCTTGGATGAGCCCTGAGCAGCCTGAATTAGTGAGTGACAGGCCTGACCAGCTTGGTTTTGGGTTCTAGGTGGTTAAGCTCCACTCCAGTCCTGACAATTCTTATTTCCATGATAAAAGGGGGGTTTAAAACTGCTTTACATGGTCTTGGAAGTGCTTATTAGCATGGTTCCTGCTCTTGCAGTCACACAGTACATTAACTGATCTTACTCATCTCATACATTTAGTTTGTGTATTGTTTCCTCCTTTTTGTTACTGTGTTTTCTTCTTAGTGCACTTACAATTCAAACCCAAAGAAGCAGAATGCTCTAAGTTAAACAAGGCCTAATTCTGCTTACTGTAATTGATTAAAAGGAAATAAAAAATCCAACAACTGTTGTTGTGGATTATGAAGAGGAATATGTTTACAATTGAATCTGTAGTACGATAATAGGCGATTGCATACAGGTTGAACTTGTCTTGAATGCAGCCACTAGAAAAATAGGTTCAAAAAACTGAACCTGCTGTGTTGATTAATTTATTATTACCTCTGATTAAAAGTTATCTTTGGCTTATATGCAGTTAAGATGAATTGAATCTGAGTCTTGAGATTCTTTGAGTCAGGCTTTTGAGCAAGGAAAATAATCTCAAACATTGTGTAGAAATAAATTTATGTTAAAATTCCTTTAAATCTTAGTCATTAATAAAAATTGATTTTTTTTCCTCTTCTTACAGACCTGTTCTGCTTGACAGCTTGGTTTTTGTTTCTTGATGATTTTAGTCATTTTGAGGGCATTTACAGGCTGAAGACACTGAAATGTCTATCTGGGAAGGGGTTTCATTAGATATTACACAGAACTGTGAAAATGGGCCTATTCATAAATTGATTTATTTGTGGAACTAGCAAATCTATTTAAGAATTATAGTCTCCTAAAATATTCAGCCCTGGAACATTAGTGCAGGTAAACATCATAAATAATTATTTTAAATTGGTTACCAAGGCAGTGTAGCAATATTAAGTTGCTATGGAAATGTTTGCTTCCTGCTCAGAGATGCCAGCACAGCTAATGCAATCTCTTCTAGTTACATCACTTCAGCCAGATGAAAATGAAGACGGGGAAAACAGCATCGAGCATACATGTGGGACACAGATCGGGATTCTTGGAAAAGGGGATGATTAAGCCATAAAACAGATATGTTTTGAGTTGTCTCAAATGTCCATGCTTCATGTCCAGAGCGTTTCACAGAAAGGAAGAATGTTCTTCACCTTGACAATTAGAAAGAGTCATATCAAGCTCTGCATAGATATTTCCTGTTCAAGCTGCCATGAATCAACTCACGTTGTCATATTTAGCGAATCTCCAGCTAAATATTTTTTGTCATGTAGTGTTGTTATGAATTATATAACTCTCTCTAGTAGAAGTTATTTGGGATTATTGTCTGAAATACCATTACATGGTATTGGATAGTAAATAAGACACCAAAAGATGATATGCTATGGCAGCCTAAAACATGATATTTGCACTCTAGTTTCATAATGCACTTTCAATATCATATGTTAAGGAAATAAAGGAGACATTGACATTATGACAGCCTTCGTTCCCACAAGTAGCATAAAAAGCCCGTAATCTCTGATTTGCAGAATATTGTACTACTGAAGTGTTTATTGTGAAGTAGAACAGCCCATTCTTGCTGCCTGTTCAACTATCCCACCAGAATGAACTGCTGAAAGTTTCCACAACTGCTTTGTTCAATAAGAAACTTCAGCAGATGTTATTTGTTGAAACAGTGAGAATTTGATTCTCTTCTTGCATAAACAAGAAGAAATTAAGGCTTTGAAGCAGATGCTGGGTGTAGAAGTGGTGACTATTATATAGCTCATTCCCATTTCGTTTGAAACAATTGTCTTCAGCTTCAAAGAGTGAGAGTACTTTCTTAATTAGTTTGAAATTTGTCATTAGTTCAAAATGTCTGTAGCTTGACAACAGACTAGTACTAGAAAACTTATTTCTTCTATACTTGAATGCTTACCGTGTACCAAAAAGTTAAGATTTTTATACCTTATTTCCAAAAACAAAATTAGCATGTGTTTTGCTTTTTTTCTTGGTCACAGCTAGTGAGAAAGTGGTGGCCAGACAAACCAGTTTTTGATGACCAAATGTTCTTGAAAGGTGGATCGGGACCTGGAGATCAAAATGAAAGGGTTAAGTTGTACATATACTAGTGGAGAAAATGTACTGTTATTCAAGAATATAGTCAGTAATTTAACTGTTTAAATCTTGGCTTTCTCAGAATTCAGAGATTTGGCTTTGGAGTTCATATCTGGGACTTCAGAGAATCCAAGGTGATTTCAGTGAGTGCATTATGAGTGTCTGTAAAGTGCTCCCTGTTTCTTCATGACTATAAGTTTATATTAGAAGTATCAGTACTGAACTCATAACTTCTGTTTATCAATATGTTTCTCATAATAAAATAGGCCTTAATTTCTAGCTATATGATGTCATCCTTGGTTTCTCAATTTACTTTTTCCAAGTATGCATAGCTTTTTCCAGACAGCCTGATTATTTTCAGGTGTCTCTCAAATCTACCTACTGCAGTTTTCTTAAAGAAGCAAAACAAGCATGAAGTGTTTGCTTTAAATTTGCATAAGGATAGCATTTCAGAGTGCAATATTTACATAACAATAAGAATAGTCTGGAGGAGACATGTGAGTCACAAGGACAGGGATGTGCACTGCAGAATAGCATGGTGGAGCCCTACTAAGGACTGGGAGCAGTGTTGGTCCAAGTGGATGAGTTAAGGCAGCAGTGGTTTGTATCTCATTAAATAAATATGCTATTAAACTGCTTTGCTAAGAATCATAGCATAGTTTGGGTTGGAAGGGACCCTAAAGATCACTTAGTACCCACCCCCACGCCCTGTACAGGGACACCTTCAGCTAGACCAGGGTGCTCAGGGCTCCATCCAGCCTGGCCTTGAACACTGCTTTTCCACATAACCTGTGTCAGGGCCTCTCCACCTTCAGAGTAAAGAATTTCTTCCTCATATCTAATATAAACCTACCATTTTTTAATTTAAAGTCATTCCCCTAAGTTGCTCCATGCCTTGTGAAATGTCTCTCCCCAGATCTCTCAGAACCCCTTTTTTAGATACTGGAAGGTGCTCTGAGGTCCCCCTGGAGTATTTTTTTCTCCAGGATGAACAACCCTATCTCTCGGCCTGTCTCCACAGCAGAGGTGCTCCAGCCCTCTGGGCACCTCGGTGGCCTCCTCTGGACTTTGTTCCAGCAGGTCCATGTTCCTTCCTGTGCTGAGAGCCCCAGAGCTGGGGCAGCCCTGCAGGTGGGGGCTCATGAGAGCAGAGCAGAGGGGCAGAATCCCCTCCTTGGACCTGCTGCTTTTGAAGCAGCTGGGGGTACCTTTGGCTGTTCTGGGCTGAAAACTCAATTATTGACTCATGTCCAGCCTCTCAGCCACTAGAATCCCCAAGTGTTTCATCTCAGGGCTGCTCTAAATCCATTCTCCACCCATCCTCTACTTGAATTTCCTGTTCTACTCCATGACTGACTTCTGAGGCTTTTGATCACAATTCAATTTTTAGAATTCTGCATCTGAGAGGAATAATAAGCATCTGAATTATGGGTAGATATTCACTTACAGTATTTCTTTGGGTCCATGGTAGATGCAAATAGCCATGGATATTTGGCAAAACTTGCAGACTTAATGAGAGCTAGAACTTTTTCTGTTGGAAACCCTGTACCGATTATAATCTGTGGATTATTTTGAAGATTATACACAGAGTTTATGTAAAGCATAGTGAAAATACAAATGAGTCATACTATGTACCTAAACTGTTGAGATCTACCAAATCCAAATCAAAGTGTCAGGATCCTAGCTATTGCTGCAAGCAGTGCTTCCAGAGAACATAAAATATAGAGATTTATAGTTAATGTCTTTATATAGAAAAATATAAAGACATTCCTGAAACAATGTTGTAATTTTTTAGGGGGGGAAAAAGTGGATTTTTAATCTAGATAGACTGCAAACTAAGCTTAAAATGTGTATACCACCTCACCCCTGCAGGACTTGTCAAAAAAGGGAAATAGCATTATGTAAAGTTTTAGCAGTATTCAAATGCCTTTTTGTAACTTGGAAAACTTTCATCTACTTAATCATGGACTTGCTGAGAACTGTGGTAGTGATTTAAATAAAAAAGGCAACTAAGCTAATCTCTCCATGGTGCAAAGATATGTCTCAGTGCTGTTTATTGCCTTGAAGTTGAGATTGTTTGTTGAGGGGAAAGAGGAACATAATAGGAAAGTTTCTTTCTCTTCCTTAAACATCCTGAAGACTTGAAAGGAACTTCTGTTTCAGTGGATTGATGACACTTGGCGAGGGATATTCAGCTACAGCTAAAAGCGCTCATTCTGTTCTCAGTCAGAAAAGGAGACTGGATGCCAGCACTGAAAAGCCATTTTTCTTAGTAAAGGAAGAAAGTCTAAAGTAGTAGGTATGTGGCAATCTGTCAAGTACAGTCCTGTGGACATCAAGGAGTTTGGCTGACAGATACTATCAGGAAAGTTGTTGCTTAATAAAAAGAAATGCACAAAGTTGTGAGAATGAAGAATTATCACATAGCCTTATTGGTGTTGGCAGATCATGTAAAACAGCCTGTGTGGTATCTGAGGCTGTATGAACAGCAAGAGAGCTTTTTATTTCCACTCCTCAGTAGTAAATAGTCATTAAATGCTGCTGGTTTTTGTTGACTGCTCTTCAAATCAAATGTAAAGAGGAAGGCACTAGGAGGCTGCAAGAACCAAACATTTTCTTCCCAGCAAGGTTTTCTAAAGCAGCTCAGAATAGGATGAAGATCCATCAGATCTGTGGAAAGCTGATGGATGTGTTGGCGTGGCAAAGAGATGGCTCTATCAGGAGAGTTTGAGGCTGGAACTTGGAAAGGACCAAGGAAATTTCTATGACAAGGAGGTTTGTGTAGCAAATTCTCTACGTTTTGACTTCCCTTTTTCTCAGCTGTTACACCACACGTAAATTTTGCAATGTAATTAAGAAAAAAAAAATACTTGCTCACAGGAACCTCAAAGCCATCTTGTGTTTCTGTGGGAAAATGGACTGAGAAAATGGAATATTCTGTCACCGTGAGCCAAATGGGAGCAGTATAGGTAGCAATGGGAGGGGATAAATAAATGAAGAAAGCTCAAGGTATAACAGGGTGTAGCTTCATATAATCCAACTGCATCCTACAACTCCATTGCCTCATACCTGCTGCTCCTATACCTGTAATTCCAAAGGGATGCCAAGAAAGGACACTTTAAAGCTGTTATGTGGGAGACCTTTAAAGATTGTGAAGAAATATGAAAGAGAAAATGAGAAACAACTTGACCCTAAAGTTGTCAGCCTATTACAGAGGAACTGGGAAACATTTTGATCTTGAGAATAAGTCATAAGTAGCAGTTGTTGTGCACTTGCAGAAGATAAACTGTTTCCAGTGCTACTTTGACTTCCTTATTTTGTTAATACTAATGATTTTTATTTCTGAGAGCTTATGAAATCATGTCAGACTTGTAAAAACATAGATTTTAACAAAAGCTTTTGAAAGCAGAAATCTTAAAATATAATTTTAAAGGAAAGGAATATTTTTCCTGTATTGTCCCCCAGTCTGCTGACTTCCAATGAATAAGGAAAGGAATAATTTTTCCTGCATTGTTCCCCAGTCTGTTGACTTCCGATGGATAATGAAAGCAAATTAAAAAAATAAAACCAATTGTTTTAATAAATTCATCTGTTTATTAAAGAAGAGTCTTTTATTTCTGGTGTAAGGCCAGCAAGTCTTGCATCCTCTGTAGGATACTTAACTCTCTAATGCCTGGAATTAATATAACATTTTGTCACATATGCAGTTAGAAGAACAGATGGGGGTGATTAAAGGGTGGCTTATTATTCAGTCCCTTAACACCAAATACTGTTGTTTGATTTCCATTTAGTAATGTTGGCATTTGTATGTGTTCAAATTTTAATTAGAATCATTTCCCCTGTCTGATATTTTCTTTCAGTTTTAATTCAGATGATTAGGGCTCAGGGCCTCCTACCTCTCTTTCACCATATAACTGAGATTTAAAATCTTCAGGGGTTACAGAATTCCTATCTGGACTGCTCAGGGACTCAGTTCCATAACATTGTGTTTATTAGATTGTATTACTTTGAATCTTCTTTAGCAAAGATTCTTCTTTAAGTTAGTGAAAGCTGTGTGTGTTCAAAGCCTGTGCAGGATCACTCACTACCTTCTCCAGAGCCCTGCTTTAGAAAATCACTTTCAGTATCTGATTTGCTGACTCACAGGCTAATACTTGACTCATGTCTGATTTCTGAAAGTTGCTATTTTGGGTTCTTCCCGTGAGATAGTAAATTTATGCTGCATTGCAAGGTATATTGATTTTTTTAAAAATATGTGACCTTTGAAGATCAAGCTGTTAGGTTATAGTCCAAAAGGGGGATGTTTTGGAGTTCAGTTTCTATAGGTTGATATATTAGGGGATATCAATAATTAATTAAATTCTAATGGAGTCAGTATGTGGTGACATCACCATCATGGCTTGGGGAAGACATGCTACAGCTGTGCAGCTTCCTGCAAAGCCTTTAGCTCAGGGACAAATGAACTGCCCAGAAGTGAATCTTTACAATTTCTGATTTGAACTGCATGAGTGAGCTGGGGCAATTTGGCTTCCCACAAATTATTTGTCACTAATCATTTCAGAAAACCTTGAAGACATTGCTGGGCAGAAGATCTTATGGTGAACACTGCCAGGAGAAGCTGAGGATTTGGGCATCTGAGTTTTCTCACTAGTTCTTGATATTCTGCACGTTTCCTATCATTGCTCTGCATGGCTGTGGAGGATTCTTGGTCCTGTTGCTTTAGGTCTTTGAAAACTGTACACTTGATCTCCAGGCTTTCCAGAATAAAGCTTTTTCAATATTTTCTGTCTAATCCAACCAAAATCTGAGAACTAAAGGCATCCTCCAGATACATCTTGTACCTTGATGTACTTATCTGATAAAAAGATTAAGTATCAAATGACTGTTTTTTTAAATAAAAGCAGTTAGAACTAAGCAAACTCATGGTATCAAATTTGGAAGTTTTAATTAAGGCCCATTTTTAATTGTTCCAGTAAGGAGTAGTTGAGAAAATAAAAGCAGCAGCAACTGGTGAAATGGCCAATGTATTGTAAATGAGCTTCATTTGAGCAATGCTACTTGGAATATATTTAGTACCAAAATTACAGAACAATGGTAATGAAATAAGGGTTGCTATGTTTGTATCTATGCAATTTGCATTTAATAAAATATTAAAATACTACTGTGTTGTTATGCCTGTATAATTCTGTTTGTTTATACCTTTACATGATTATTTCTGTAATGAGCAATCATTAGTTTAATACAATTTTTGAATGTGAGCAAGTGTAATCTCCAGGCTACTTGACAACGCATATTTTAACTTAAGTATGATCAAAGCTTGTTTCATTATTAGTTATAGCTATTTCTAGAGAGAAAAGATTTAGAACAATTTGAATAAAATTGTTAAAGGGGAAACAAGTTTGCTTTTTCATCAGTAATGCTTGTCAACTTATTCCTCCCCTCTGTGGCCTTGTGTCCCATTATATAAATAGTAGCCAACTGTTAATAAAATAGGTAATGAAAAGCACTGTTCAGGAATGGTTTATGCTAGAAAACCATTCCTACAATTCTCCTTGTGGAAGCTGTCAGTTGCCATTGAATCAGGGAGCTATATAATGGCCTGAAAAAAGGTCCTCTAGCACATATCTTATGAATTGAACTGGGGACAAACAAATGCCCTCTCTATGCCTCCTCTCACTGCAGAGCATCAGCAGCTGGAAAAATGCCAAGTTTGGGCAGAAATCCCAACCCAAAGAATCAAATTTGGAAATAAAAAGCCATGTGGTCAGTCTATCCTAAAGGAGGAATGTACAGTAGAGGGAGATGAAGGAAAAGAAGAAGCTGGACCAAATTAAGGCATTTTATCTATTTTATGTATCATCTTATTCTAATGTCCCCATTTTTCAGCAACCTGAATTACATAATTCCTTATTCCCTTGATCCCTCTCCTGTTTCAACAGCTTATTTTGCATAGTCAAAGGTTTTCAAAGGTTTTCACTGTTCAATGTTTTTTATCATGTTTCTATACCTTTTTTTTTTAATTAAAAATAACTTTAATGCTGAATAACATGCCATACCATAAGTTGTTTGCAGTTGCTACTGGTCATAATTTCTATTAGCATTTTTAATATTTTCTGCTAACATTTTTTTTCTATGGGTTTATGGGTGGAGAGATCCCCTCAAAGCAGTGAAAAAGCTGGGACAGCATAAAACCCCTTTCTGAGGCAGCAGAACTGCCTGATGCAGGCAGTTAGCAGGTGGCTGCACTGGATGGCCCAAATAGAGGGATTCCTATAAAACCCAAACCTTGAAGTGAGAAAGGTGCATTTTAGGCAAGACCATAATGCACAGGCCTGTAATATAACCAGATAAAGTCAGCTTAGTGTGGTCTCTGTCCCATTTACTGTAAGTGTGGGGCTCTTGACGTTCTTTTTCTTAAGGGTGAGATTTTTTAGGACCCTAATGCTTAATGATTTAATTAAGTGGAATCTAGAATTGGAATCAGAATTCCAGCATTCTTTAGAGAGAAAATTAAAAGGTCAAGCTGTGTTCGAGACATTTTTGCTGTGTCTCCTTCCCACTCTGAAAATACTTAACGACAACAACCTGAGCCTACATTATAATCTGCTGATTTATTTAATGCCTAAAATAAGAGCTAAACTACTTTGAAAATCTGGCCCTAATACCAGCAATCTGAGAGCTATTTATGTATTTAAAAAGTCTTAAAATTCTAAGAATAGCGTTGCAGATGCTTTTGAAAGAAAGTTGTGGAACCCAGATTGTTTGCCTTGTTGAGTGACGTGCTTAGCTTAGTTTTAAAGTAGGAAAATGGGTTAGGGCACTCCAGGGCTTATATGGCATCTGTGCAATGTAGAGTTTGTTTCTGGACTTCTCTTCAGTGCATGGCTGAGAATTTCCTACTTTTGGAATAAATTCTGTGCTACAGGACAAATGTACTTGTGCTCTGTACTTTGCAGAACACCTAGCACTGGAACATGAGCTATTTGCCAGTTGGCCTTGACATAATTGTCCAGGTTGCTCAGCAATGATTGTCTTATTGATCACACCTGCATTTCTCTTAGGGTAATTGGGCTTTAACATAACCTGGCAGAAACTGGAAAAGAATTATACAAAAAATTTATTACTGAAATGTATTTTAAGTGAGAAATTGATCCAAGCCCTTTAGCTGTTTAGGTACACAACATTTTCTCTAAAACTCTTAATTTGGAACCTTTCATCCATCTACTTTTTTAATACATGTTTCTGTTGGTTAGCTCTGCTCATTTCAGCATATTTGCTTCTGATTTTCAATCTTCTGAGAGGCAAATATAACCTAGTAACTGCTGTAGCAGTCTCCTCTACACCTGCAGAAACATTGATTACCTTCTGAATTGGCATATGTTTAGTATGCTTCACAGTGCCTCTGGAGAAACCTGTAATTTAGTTAATATGTTATTCATGTTTATTAAGCACATGCCACAGCAAAGTAAAATAACTACTGGTTTGAAATCCCAGACAAATATGCTCTCCTCTACAGGGACAACACTTCAAATGTGAATTTATTGTGGTACCTCTTTGAACTTGAAGTGCATTGAATGGGAAAGAGCAAACTTGGTAGTTTTGAAATATTTAATGAATTCTTATTAAAATTAAAAATATACTAGGCAGAGTTGCCTGGAGAAAAGTAATTCTGTTTTGTGGAAGACTCTGTTTCCAAATGTATTTTCTTTGAAATCCCCAAATGTTTTGAAAATCTCTGGTTTGAAGCTGCTCACCTGGAAGGCTGCCTGGGAGCTGTCGATGTCAGGAGCTCCTGCTTAGTCTTCCAGGTTATCCACAGGCTTTCAGCCCACCAGGTGAGCTGCCAGCAGCTAAACAAGCAAGATAGAAAGAGGAAAGGAAAAAGCTTTTCCCACAGAAACGTGGTTTGGCATATAAATCTGGAAACGTTTCTTTGAATCTCTTAAATGCTGTCAAAATTAAATTATTTCATGTGACATTTCAATTTAAATAAGCCAGCAAATGCCATAGACTAATATTTTCTTTTTTTTTTTTTCCTAGTCATCTCTCGTTTCAGTTTCATCTTGGACTGGCTGTAAACGTGATACAGTAATTACAGCATTGATGCAGCTTAGGGCAGAGTAGCTTTTGATTTGTGGATTAGGCCTACTTTCCAGGTGGTCCAGGGAGAGTGCTTGCCATTTACACACTATTTTTACAGAATGTACATAGAGGCATAGTACCAAAATGAAGTTCTCACTTGTGTTTTACCAAAGCAAGTGGTACAGATTGAGTACAGGGAAAATCACCACAGTTCTCTTTAGTGATGGCCAAGGTTTTGCCAACTCATCAATGGAAGGAAAGCTGAAATTTGGCACTGAGCTTGTGGAAGGCTGAAATAAGCTTTCATCTCTTGTATGACAGTTTCTTCTGGATGCATTAAGAAACTTCCTCCTATTCTCTATCTAACAGACACACTGAGAGGGTAATGGAGAAAATGAGTACCAAGGATGATAGGAGAGCAAAAGGAAACCAACTATACTGAAGACAATACTGCAAATTAATGAAACACTGACAGTACTGGGAATTTGCCAATTTAGAACAGTCACTTTAAGACTTGGAGAGCAAAGAAATAGAGTCAGAGGGAATAAAATCAGTGACTCAGTGTGATGTGTAACTGAGCAAGGAAGTAACTGATAAAGTTAAAATGTTTTCTCCCTAGCCTTTGTGATTAATCACTGCACATATGTGTGTATTTTGCATTGAAATAGCTCGTTAAGAAGTATCCCGTTGACACCATGTCCATTTAGAGGGGTCAAAGGGACATTAACCATTTGCAATAAAACTGTAAATCCAGAAGGGGTTCTTTGGAATTAAAACCATTTGATTTATACTGCCGGGCAAACATTAACACTGCAGGCCATGAAAAGACTCTGTGGTTAAGTATTGCTCTGAAAAATAGAAGACGAAAACAGAGAGACCGAGTTTTTTGAGTTTTGTTTCTGCTTTTTTTTTGTCATCACAGAGAAAATTTGGGGTGTTATAAAGCATTGGGGTTGAGTTGATGGTGACTACATTCAGTTAAAAAAAATCCCTCAGCTGTAATTTCAAGACCTTCTAGTAATACTAGAATATATTTACACATTTTAGGAAGATTAAAGCTGTTAAAAGGAAGTTAATCAGTTTGCATTAATCATAGTCAGAGAAACTCCACTGACAATTGTAAGACTGACAATATGCATCACAAGCCATAATTGGTATGGTTAAACTTATTTTGCAGAGTCAGCCTTTGATTTAATGTACCGTTAATTAGGTAAAATAATTACAGTTTTGTGTTAAATAGATACTCTAGGCATATGGTAGATGTTAATGGGAAAATCTGAAGATGAGTAACCATACTGTCAGCAGTTCTGCTCAATGCTAATGCAAGATATTATGTTAGCCAGTTACTTTACTGGACCCCAAAGTATTGTCATTATTTAATTTTTTTTCTTTTGAAGCACATAGAAATTTGGCCTCATCAAGTATGGCAGGTTAATACAATGTACTCTGTAGAAATGAATGTCTGAAAACTAAGCTATAGCCACATGTACAAATTTTTTGCTGGTCTTAGTAACGTTAGTTCATTGAAAAGAAGGGAGCTCTGGAAAAAAAAGGCAGAAACATTAATACCACCACATGGTATGTGTGTTAGGATTCTGCTGGAAGGGAACAGAACTGAAAATACCTCTTGCCTTTGAGCAACTCACTTTGGAAAGCATAAAATTAGGGAATCTCATGCCTTCGAGTTCTAGGGTATTTTGACTTTCAAAAGGAGTAAGTCTACTTGTGGCATCAAAATTCTGTGCTTTGTCAAAAAGGAAAGCTACAACTCGTTTTAATGCTTTCTTTATTGCTTGCCTAAGCTTCATTAAACAGTCAGCTATTTGGATCTAATCTTCTCAGAATAAATTCCTGGCTCTGTTGGTTTTAATTTACAAGACAATCATCCTTTAGAAGGGCCAGTTGCTTCTCCCTAAATATTCAGTAACATTAAGATTAATGCATGATTTCTACAGCACTTGTAAAGCCATTTCAATACCAGAAACTTTGTCTTCTGATCTTTGCATGCATAGCACCCAAAGAGTCAGTACAGCCTTCAAAGGAAGTATAATTTGCAGGGGTAGCTGCTTAACAAAGTGTGAAATCTCCACTAATTAATCTTTTTTCTTGTGTGGGACGTGTTTCCCTTGTTGATCCTTTTCAATCTTAGCTGAGCTTCTCCTCTCCTGTCTCAGGGCAGAGATTTTGAATAAGTTATTGTTGGTGGTTGCCTTCAGAGATCCCTTATTACCATATCCAGAGGAAGGGGAGCTCTGTTTGGATGAAACACTTAGTACTGAAAAAACCTTGTGTCCTGGTTTTGTATTAAATTGATTTTGGTGAAGAGGAAGAAATGTTAACCGTGTGAATTTGGCAAGGGGTGCTGTGCCTGATAAATGTGCAAAACACTTCCCGTGAGATGTAAATGATCACTTGGCTTACAGCTGTTGGACTCTTATGTCTCACATTGTTTATTTTGTCACTCTGCATGCTGGAGGTCACATATTTGGCAAGCTCTGGTTTGAAAATTATTTTTGGTTTTTTTTTTTTTTTCTGATAAGAAACAGTATCTGCAAAGGGTATTAAGATGAATTCTGTCTGTCAAAGCATTGTGTTTTCAAATTCTGCAGATCTTACAAGTTCCCAACCTGTCAAGTTCTTTGCAAGCACTTTGAATTTAAATCTGATAAGCACAGAATATAGCTCTTAAGTACAGCTCCAAGTGTTTATTTCAACAGGAGAATATACAGCTATGGTGGCTTGTACTAATAACTTAAGACATGTAGGCACACTGTATAGATTTACTAGCCCAGAGGTCAAGAGAATGGAGCTCTCAGGTGTGTTCAGCTGTCTAAAGAAATTATCTTTACATTTCTGCATGGATGTGTTTTGCACAGAAAAGAAGGTCACTTCTTTTACTATATTAAGACAGGTAAATGGAAGGTATATTCTAATTCAGTTAAGAAAAAAGACATATTTCCTTAAGAATGTCTTCTAAGGTGGCAATAAAAATTATTTATTTCAATAAAGATGGTTCATGAAATAGCTCAGTATTTTAAAAGGGTTTTATACTATTGGAAATATTTTGAAATTAAGCCAGGAAATCCAGGAAATGCCTGCCTTATTTCAGACAGATCTTCTCAAAGGAAGGAAGAAAACAAATCAATAATTGTCATAGTGAAAAGGAGTTTGGAGAATTTTATTTAAAGATAGATATCATACATGTATATATCAAAAAAGGAAGATTCTCTCTATTTTCAGTATTTCATAAGGGTTTTTGTTTTTTTTTTTTTGACTGGAGTACTTTAATGTCAGCTAAAAAGATAACTTTTTTAAAAAAGTTTTTCTTCATTGTGCAGGAATATTTTCAGTGATAACTGCTTCATATAAAGGTGATAACTGATCTAAAAATCAAGATAAACTTGTAAAAAGTTTTTTATTTTAAACATAATAGTTCATATTCCCAAGATTTTTGTTCATGATGGACCTTTTTAAAAATTAGAAGCAAGATACGGCATTCTGCCATGGTGATATGATTTTAAGATCTGGGGTTTAAAAGAATATAAAATAAAAAAACCTAGTTAAAAATCTGAGTTGAAAACGGTTGGATCCTTGCTCTCTTCTCCAGTTAAATTGGGATTTGTGTGTCTAAATTTAGTGTGAAAAGTGTCAACAGGATTGAGTGAATGATGGAGTAGAGTGAATGATGGAGTACACATGAAACTTTATCTTCATCACTGATAATTAAGCACTGGTATCTTAAATGTACTTTTAGCCTTAAATTGTTACGCATTATATGATGATGATATTGAAAGAACTATTATCAGAAATTTTTTAACTTCCTCTCTCCCTAGTGGAAAGTGTGGCCACAGAAGGGTAAAACTGAAATTCCTTGTGTTTCCTTTTGATGAGATGCAAACAATATATTGCATCTTAGGTCAAATCCTATAAAGTAAAACAGTTCATCGAAGCAAATTGAGCAGCATTTCATTATGGATCTGTCTGAACCTCAGCAGTGCCTCCCTGATGAGGAGGCACCAAAATGTCTCACAGGACTTGTGTAGGTGTGTCATGCCCTCCTTTTTCATGTTTTTCCTGTCTGGCCTACATTTCTTAAGCTCATTTCTTTGGCTAGGAGCAGGAGGAGATCTCGGAGCATTTCCCTGTGGAAAGGACAGCTCTGTGTGACTGCTGACCAGGGCAGAGCTGCACATGGTGACAGCCAGCAGCTCTGCTCTCCCAGTAGGACTTTAATTGTCTCCTTCAGAGCTTAAACCCTGGTTCTGGTCCTGGTTCTGGTCAACCTGTGTGACCTCCATGACTGAGTGCAAGGGCAGATGTGGGGCTGTTCTGTGTTTCATTAAAGCCATGTCCAGTTTGGTGAATTTCCATGGAAGAACCAAATTTTAAAGATGAAGTAGATATTACCTTCTCACAGGTGAATTTCAAGGCTCTCTGAGAAGCTTCTGAGTTTGGTATAGATTGCAATAGTAAAGATGATGCAGTACCTTCATTTGTGAACACTGTTTATTTTGGAACTAGGTGTAGCTGAATTGCACTCAGAATAGAGTGCACATAACTTTTAGGTGGTTTGAAATATAAGTAGCACACAAAAAAATCTCATATGATGGAATCTGTATATGTGGGACTGTTTAATATGGTTAAATTTCTGGAGAATCCAACATACTCAGGTCTAATAGAGCACAACTTAAATTTGCTCAAGACTTTAAAACTAGTGGGAAAAAAAAGATTACTGTTAAGTCATGTATGCTAATTAAGTTCATAATAATCAGGGAGATGTGGTTGATCTGAAAAGCAAAGTGTGAATGCTATTTTATCTCATCTTAAAGACTGAAAATATTGAAACAAATTTGAAGCACTCCACAATGTAAATGAAGTAATATCGAAAAAAATACCACATTAAGCATGAGGTCTTGTGTAAAAGTAGATGGGGTACCTAAAACTTCTCTGGGAAACCTGTTCCAGTGTTTCACCACCCTGAGAATAAAGTATTTTTTTTGTTATAAGTAATCTGAATCTGCCTTCTTTTAGCTAAAAACCATTTTTTATGTGGCCTCATCTGGACTTGCTCCAACAGACCTACATCTTATACTGGGGACTTGAGGTGGGATCTCAGCAGTGCAGAGGGAGAAAATCCCTTCCCTCCCCTGTGCCCACAGGGCTTTGGCTGCAGCCCAGGACACACTTGGCTTTCTGGGCTGTGAGTGGACATGGCTGGGTCCTGTCCAGCCTCTCATCCCCCAGCATCCCCAAATCCTTCTCTGCAGGGCTGCTCTCCCTCTCTTCAGCCCCCATCCCTGCCCCAGCTACAGCACTTTGTACTTGGCCTGGTTGAACCTCAGGAGATTCCCACAGGCCACTGCTGGAGCTTGTCCAGCTCCCTGGGGATGCCACCCACCCCTCAGGAGTGTCACCCAAACCACTCAGCTTGGTGTCACCTGCAAATCTCTTGAGGCTGCACTTGACCCCAGTGTTTGTCACTGATGAAGGTCCCAAGCCACGCTGCTCCTGGTAGAGCCCTCCAGGGTACATCCCCAGACTCCAGATAAAAGCTTGCAGGTCTTGCAATGAGGAATTAACACACAAAGTTCTCATCAAATTTTCCTCTGAGACACCATCAGATCAATGGGTCGCAGAGGTGACTGTTGCTTCATTTGGTTAGCTTAATAAAACATATTTCTTAGCACTACTGAAAAAAAAATTGTCTGCAACTCCAGTTAGGTCAAAGTTGGCCCCCTAATGCAAATGGACAATTTCAACTGGACATTCTGAGTAGGCTTCTGTGTGAGTAAAGACTGGCTCAAAATCCAAATCATAGCAGGATCTCTGAACTTCTCCACCACCAATCTTAAGGCTATTTCTGGTGGGAAGAGAAATTAAAATGAGGGGGGAAATCCTGCTTTTACAAATATGCTTTGTGCGCCTATCAGCTTTCCAAGACTGTCTGTGCAAGTTGTTTTTAACATGCTCAAATATCATCCTTTTGCTGTAATTGTTTTTGTAGTTGTGTCAAAATGCATTTTTACAGAGTTTAATTCTTTATGTACCAGGTTTCTCTTTTTTTTTCCTTCCTTTATTCTTACCCAAGAATCAAGAAGTGAAATCCAGTTTTAGACAGATTATGTGGTGTTACTTTCCTGCTGTTTAGACTATATTTTCTAAGAGAGAAAAAAAATTATTTGGAAAAATATATCTATGATTCATTTCAAAAACCAGTTAAAATGCCCCTGCTGCATTAATACCTGCTATTGGGACTTTCAGCCACTGATCTGGAAAAATAAGTCTTTAGATCAGATTTCTTAATCATAAAGAGAATGCAGATTTTTTTTTTTTAGTTTTTTTTAGTATTTATAAGCATGATATGTTATAAAGATTTCTAGCTGGATCCTTTATTTAGCTTCTTGTTCTTTATTTAGCTTCTTTCTTTCTCATGATGTGATATTGTTGCACTTGTAAGTCTTTTATTGAATGTATTTTTCCTGATACTTGTGATTCTTTGTTGGAAGGTTTTTCTGCTTTGCAATACCTGGTTTTCCAACATTGATATAACTCAATTGATGGTAAAATTATTTCTTGGCACATTTCAGATTTTAAATCATAGATCTTAGTAAATTCATACAATGACTTTTTTAGAGAAACCACACTGACTAAGCAAAAAACCACAATTGTCATCTGCATTGTTTTCTTAAGTATCTAAGATCTTACTTTTATCTAATAGGAAAAAAAATCAATCTCAGTCACTACTTTTATTATTAATTTGAAATTAGCATGGCTTTCTATAGCTCAAATTTCAAATATTGTTCTTGATTGAAATATTAGAGGACCTAAGGTGTGAACTGCAATTATACACAATAACTGGTTAGAACAATAGCAGATTAATGATGCTGTGGCTAATTTAAATAAATACATATGAGAACAGAATAAAGGAAGAAAATAATTCAAAATACTGAGGAATATAATTTAGAGCATTAAAATAGGGGGAAAAAACCCCTATGTTTATGAGATAAGTGGTCTGCTTAGGAAAGGCAAGAAATTTACAATTTACACAATCTGACATGAGATTTGAGAAGATCTGAGACTGATAAACCAGGGCCATAAAATAAATTAATTAGATTAGAGATTAAAGGATGATCATAGAAGGAGACTAATGAGGGGTAGAGTTTGTAACTAGGCCAGGTAATCACTTTGGGACACTTGGCTGTGCAGGAGCTCTGTGGCTCAGTTGCCATGTGTGGGGCATTGCTGTTCTAACAGTGTAGGGCTGGTCCCTCACCTGAGACAGCTCTGATTCCAAGGTTATTTGGTAAAAAAAAAAAAGAAATGTAGGAAATTGTCTTGGGACATATAAAGCATTGCAGATCTTTGTTTGATGTGGATAGAGAATGTCAGCATATACTATATCAGTAACTTTCATTGTGTCAAGCGTAATACTCTCCAAAATTTAATTTGAGGCAGCTCTGGTTGAAGGTGACATCTGTCATGTAACTAATTTAAATGTCTTTGATAGTTTTTTTGAAAATATATTATTTTATAATGGCATTGAAAAACTACAAGATATGAGCAAAGTAAGGGGATTAAATTTTTTCTCATACATGTATCTAAATCAGACTAAAATAACTAGAAAAAGCCAGTTACATTTCTTCATTCACTAAAATTATTTTAATTAAGTCTGGAGCTCTCTGATGTCAAGTACTAATCAAAACAAATTTAGTAATGAGGAAAATTAATATATCTGGATGAGAAGAAACAATGTGAATTGAAAGAATAGGTTTTGAATACGTACAAAACAGGCTAAGAGTAAACATAATTAATTAAAAGCAAAGTTTCCTGACCCAACACTTAGAAGTGAAGCAATGTATGTTTTCTTATCACAAGTCTAATGTTCTAATATTGACATGATTTTATGAAAGAATTTGCATAAACTATTTTCTATTCCAGCATGATCAGGATTTTACTTCTTTCTGTTGATAAATACAATACCATGGCAAATGGGATATGAGACCAAGTGCTTTCCATGATAGGATTTTTAATATTATTTCTCTCTTGTCTATCTGGGAGCCCTTTGTTCCATGAAAATCAGGTCAGAAAAAATGAAATATCAAGTGAAATTAAAATAGATGGCTGGAGAAAAATGTATAGAAATGAAGGGGTTAGGGTTAATGTGGTTTAGGGTTAGAGGCTTAGGGTTAGGTTCATGTTTAGGGTTAGGGTTAAGTTTATGGTTAGCATTTCGGGTTAGGATTATGTTTAGGGGTTAGGTTTAAGAAATTAAATATTGAACTTTTATCTGTTTTTTAAATCTTCCTTCAATTCTGCTGCTTGATTTAGCAAATAATATTATTTTAATTTCACTGGGAGACATTCTTAGGCACATGAAGTGTCCTGTTTGAGAAAGACTTCTTTTATTATTATTTCTTTTCTGCTTTACAAACTACCATTGAAAACATGTCTACATCTCTCATCCTAGGATTCTGTTAAAAAGTTCTGCTTCCATTTTGTTAAAGCACTTTGTGGTGATCTTGAGTAACAAAACTGAAGTAAAACTTGGACCATTGTGCCTGTGCCCCAAGGGCAGTCTGGCATGGCTGCATACATTTATGAAAGTATCCCTCAACTAGATATGGATCCAGTGGAATTTCTTTCATTTAAGTGTAGTGCTTGCCCATAAAATGGTACATTTTCAAATTTAATTGCAAGATATGCAAATATTTTATTTTTCTGAGATTTTTTTTTTCTAGAATCTCATGTGTGAGATCACTTAGTTTGTCATACAGAGAACAGAGTCCCTCGCTGAGGCAAGCAGCTCTGGAGCAGGAATGTTACCCAGCAGGCAGAGGGATGGGCATAGGTACACATAAAAGGATAAAACTTTGCATTTAATGTTCTTCATCTGGCAGCTTCTATTTGAGTCTTGCAGGACTGAGCCTCTTCTTAAACATGAGTAATGCAATAACAAACAAAAAAAACCAAAAACCACTGCCTCCTTTCCCTTGATTCCTTCTGAATCTGAAGAAAACCTTTTGTGGTTCTCAGTATTTTGCAGGACTTGGCCTTGACTGCAGCACGTGGCCTTGCGATGTGTTACTGAAATAATGTAGAGTGGGTGTTTGATAAATATGCTGAACTGGACTATGTATCTACTGAAGCATATTTTGAATACTTCTCTCCAAAATGTCATGTATAAATAGAAGTGCTTTAACAGATTGCAGGCATTTGGTTCTGTGGAAGATCTTTGTGCCTCTCTGGTTTCTTGTATGTTAAAAAGTCAATTATTGCAAACTCTCTCTGTAATTTTTTGATCATTACCCGTTTATCTTTAAGCAGAAATATCCTTGCTCAGAGGTTGCTTAGTGTATAATCTGGTTACTCTAAATTTGTAATGCTTTAATGACATTTGAAATATCTGTTACCGTATCATTAATTGCTGTTATTATGTTATGAATTTATTTCTACAGATGATATCCCTATTTCTGTGTGAATAGGATTGATCTGCTCTCTAGAACAAGAGCAGCTTTGATATCTGGTAAATATATTAATGAGTCTTTATCAGGATTTTACTGAAGAGGTCACTGAATCTCTATTGTATAAAGTTTTACAGGATATTCAGAAAATACAGTGGTGATATGAGACTTCATGTAGAACAAAAGAGTTCTCTGAGATCATGATGGTTTTTAGGCTTGACAGAAAAGTTCAGTGATACAGCAAAACTTTCTCACAGTGCTGAGAGCTTTTCCCTTGATTATTGCAGGACGGTCTCTTTGCAAGTGAAGTACAATGATGTGCTTAAAAATACAGCTGTACTTTTTGGGGAAAAAAAGGGTTTCCTCCTCTAAAGAGCTGAGGTAATTTCATAAATGTGTTTTACAATTTCATTTAGACTATATTTACTCTCCTGGACACGTAACACTCAGAACAGCTCCTGTCAAATGAAACAAGCTTACTGAGAAGGATGGGATGTGAACTGGAGAGATTTCCACTGCAGGTGATGTTCTTGGAGTTTACCTTCAAAAGAGTTGGCAGCGTTTGTAATTGTGTAAACACAAATAGGGATTATTTATTTAATAAATAAAACATAAATGTTATAAGCAATGCCAGTAAATATGTTTTGATCAGAAATTTGTCTCACAGAAGACAATTCTCTCAGATGTATTGATATGAGATATTGCATTGCAGTTCCTAAACCAACTTTTTAATACATTGATGTTTCAAATTCCCTTCTTCCACATGTGCTACTTCATATTACAGCTAGTGAACAACACAATAAATTATTTTTTCTTTTTTGTTTGATTTGTCAGACATTTCCCCCCATTTTTCAGCAGCAGTGTTGATCTTCTTTTGGCAAATGTTTCCTACTTGCTCTTGAGTTTTGATTTTCATCTTTTGAAGTGCTACCATTAGTGAGACATAGACACACATCTTAGGGGTAGCTCACAAGGAAATAGGCTCTATTTTCTGTTTATCTGTCTTAATTCCTGTATCTCAACTTATCTTCTGAACAAATGGAAGGAAAATATATATTTTGGTTCTAAAATGCTTTATGAAGCACTGATGATCACTATTAGTGATTAGAATTGACAATTACTAAAAGAAGCAGAGCACATCAAAAACAGTTTTAGTATTTCTTTCCATGCTTAGTATTGAAGGCTGAATTAGGAAATTTTCTAAAATGGCCAGTCAGCTCAAAGATGTCTAGAAGCTGTTTCCTCTCCTAAAAATTATTTGGTTTAAAGAGACTTCTTTGCCAACTCTGTTTCCTCTAGCAATTTATAGTAGATATTAATTCTCAATTTTGGAGCTCCCTTCAGTCACCCACATACTTCTGATATCTGCCCACTGCTAATGAATATGAATGAAATGAAAAGCAATACCTCATAACTTAAAATTATTATTGTAGAGTCTGATAGGCATGGGCAGGTTTATAAAAAATACTCTGAAGTATATTTTTTAAGAACCATCCCTATAACTCTTTGAAGAATAGATGTCAAAATGTACTGTGATAATTTCTGAAAAAGGAAATTATATTAAATTATAAGTGGAAAAATCACATGAGAGGCAAATACTTAAATTCCTAAATTAAATTTTATACAGTATTGTGCATATGTGTAGGGCTGTTTGCATTGTTCATTGTGCATAACTGATTGGCCAGATTTAAGCCTTTTATGTTGAGGCACATAATGATTTTGATAACTTTATTTTTTGATTACCACTTTAATTCTTGGTAAGAATAAATATATGGTGCATGTTACACAGACGTTTGCTTGGCCATAATGATGGTATATAAATCTGACATATTTTAAAGATCCATTATTAATCCTCTTTCTTACAAATAATAAAAATATTTAAAAATTCATTCTGTACGTCCTAATCAGTGGTGGGAAAATTTGCATAATGACCAAGAGCAAATCCACATCTGCTCTTTGTTTAAACATTTACATGCAGGTGAGTGAAGAGAGTAGATTTCAGGGCAAGCTAAAATGCAGAGCATATATGGACAATACGATTACCTGGCTTTGAAGAGGAAAAGGTGACTGAACTATCAACAGCTAAAGTTAGTGACGAGCTAATTCTGAAGTCTTCTTTTAGAATTTTCCTTTTCTGCTTATGAAAATCACTGTAGAACAATGAAGTGGATTCTGATAGTGTATGGGAAAGTGTAAAGCCAATGTGAATGCAAACAGAAAATCTTTATTTAAAATGCTGTCAACAATGTGAGAATCAGGGTGTAGTAATTGTTTAGCTCACTCTGGTGAAAGTAAATGGAAAGTACAAATTCACTTCTGATGGTAATTATATACCTATAAGTAATAAGTACAAATAATAAGTAAAATAATGAAAAGAAGCATCCTATCGGAGGTGCCTCCAAATGTCTAATATATTAAAAAAAACTGCTAAATTATTTTCTTAGTCTGGTTACTTTATTTGGGTTAGTGACCTTGTGTACTGAGAGATGATATTAATTAGATTAGTTTTCCAAACTGCAGTCTCTAACATTCAAACTTAATATTTAGACTGAAGGAAAAAACAAACATTCCAAAGGGTCCAGAAACAAAATAGTGAGGACCTAAGCCATAAATGAAAATTCAGGCACTCCTGTACAATATTCCCAGACACAATATGTGGAGATCCTGCTGAGGTCTACAAGATTGTCCCAGTGTACTGTAACTGTATCAGAACAGAATGTGGAGAGAGGACTTTTTATAGCACTTGAACTTTTTCATTGTGATGGCATTAAGGGCAGTGCAGGCATTAATGCTTTATAATCAGTGTGTCACCCTTGCAACAGTTATACACCTTGTTAACAAACATTTTTTGGCTGCTAAAACATGAAACAGACTTTGAGTTTATTCTTTGAGAGATGCTGAACTCAGATTTTATAGCAGAAGTGAAAGTCAATAGTCTGCTTTGTCACACTGAAATAAGTAAGGAGAGAAGTGATGATGCTCATCTGTCACCAGGACAGAAGGAATGCACTCAAGATGAGTGTAACTAATCACTTTTCAGTGTGGCTGGAGCCAGGATTTTACTCACAGCTCTCTGGTGAGCTGTGGAACTGCCTTTGGTTCCTGCTGGAGAATCAGCATTGCAGCAGCTCTGCTGACTGGTTGAGAAACACAATTTTCTGCTAAGTACAGAAATCCTTCAAGAGGAACAGGAGTTGTAGATGAACTGATGAGTTCTTAGGTAGCAGTTATGTACAACTCTGGGTAACACCTGTAACTCCAGACAGCCTTTAGTGCAACAAGCTCTGAAAGAAAGGAATCGTGTTGTGTGTCTGTCTTCTGTGTGCACAACATTGGCTCATCCTAAACAAAGTACTCCTGGAGCTCAGACACTTGTTAGACTGGCTTTTCTTGTAAGTATAATTGAATTTAAGTTCTTTTCCTCGAAGACATGTGTTCTACACTGCTATTAAATATAGACCTTGCTCATCTCTAGTGAGATTCTGTGGGTTTATGCCACCAGTGTAAGTGGACAAGCAGTGCAAGTCAGTGTTTGTTTGTTTGTTTGTTTTCCCATTGCTGTTGTGGTCGGTGATGCTTCTTAGAGACCAAATAAATCTTTTATAAAGGCAAAATAGAAGCTGTTGTAGAAGGAGGCTGTGATTTGGCTATTTGCTGTGACTGGCATCCCAATATCTGCACTAAATTCAGTTTTTGTAGGTATGAATAAGGGTTGCTACCTGAGGGACCTAAATCTACGTGCCTTAAACAGGCAGTTGTACTTTTTTTTCATATTACAATCAGATCTTTGCCAGCTCCACAACCTTTTTCTCCTTCCCAGTCTCCCAGAGGATTTTCAGAAGGCTTCTTCTTCCTACAGTTGTGGAGTACTTTAGGTTTGGCCCATTACCTGGAAGCTTCAACGTATCATTTCTGGTTTGTCTCAGGCCAGTTTTTTCTACTTTTCTGCATCAGTATTGAGATTCTAGTTCTCACTCCCTTCCCTCTTCTACTCCCCCATGCTTTGTTTAGTCTTGAGCTTTTGCTGGCTTTTTCCCTTTCCTAATTGTGAAAACCTAGATCACCAATATATTTTAATCCAGACTATTATTTTATTTAAGTCAGGCTGGCCTGAATCAAACAGCTGTTCCAATCATTTGGTACTTGGAGCTCGTGTCAAACTCCAATTTTAACTAATTCTGGAGCTGGGTCAACACAAAGCATTGTTCCCTTCTTGTCTCTTGAAGTTCCAGAAATGCCGTAGTTCTCCTGGCTATAAGTAGAAAAAAATTAACTTTGGCTTTACAAATAATCAAGTTTCCCCCCAGTACATTGTGAGTTCCAGTCTGAAGTGCCTCTGACTGGTGAAGCCAAGCCACACCAGCAAGTCTAGTGCCACCTTGGTTTTGTTGTAAAAAAAGATGCCACAGCCTTGAGAAACCACAGTCATCCTCTGATTCTGGAAAGCTGAGCCAGGAACTGAAAAATTTGTATTTTGTGGTTTTTTTTTTTTCCTTCAGTTAAAAAAGAAATAGTACTTGCCAGTTTTGCACTGTATGTTTAGACCTCATAAGGTGAGAAATGTTCCTATAAAAATGTCTCATTTAATGTTCTCTGTGCCAAAGTACCTTGAACATGTCTGTTTTTATGGAGATGATTTATATTTAGTGAAGACATGAGTGAAACCCTTCAAACAGGAATAGAAAATTATTTTATAAATTAACTCTTCTTGGTGTTAAATGTCATGTTAGTTCAGAACCTTCTCAGAACCTTCAAGGTGGCAGACTCAGAAATGGGAATTCTTAAGTAGGATTATTCCATGGAAGCAAAAAATTTAATTCAGCAAAAGGCTCCTGAGCTATGGTATGTCTCAAACTAAGTGTTGCTGGTTTAATCCTATTTGAAAAGTGGTAACTTCTGCTAAAAATATTCCTAAACAAAAAGGAAAAGTAGGACTTGAAGGAGCATGTAGTTGGAGTTTTGAATATGGTAGTTTGTTTTTATTTTCTCTTATTTTTTAGTGATTCATTTTATTATAAATACACATTATTTTTGAAGGATGTTCTGATGTTGTTAAATACTATCTTTAATAGGTATTTAAAATTATAGCTAAATCTTATAGTCAAATTATAGTTAAGCTAGTTACTGTATATTTTATTAGCATGGAATTAGTGCACTGTTAAATCCAGGATAAATAATTTTCATGTTTTAAAATCTGTACAGGATTAATTATTTTACACTGCAGTTTATTCTGCACCTAAGAATAAATTAATTTATTCAGCTAATGCATATTAAATCTCGATCCTTGAGAAATATTACTCAAAAACTTGTTTCGATATTTTAGAGGGTATATTGCTGGTAAACATAATTAGGTTATGTAACTGAATTAGAACCCACTCAAGGAATATGCAGAGCTCTTCTTTTCATCTGTGGGAAGAGACTCCATCAGGAAGTAGAAATGGAGATCTTTCCCATGAAAGACCATTTTAAAAATTTTAAAATGTACATCCTTACCTGGATTGCTCTTTCAGGTAATGTAGGCTTTATCAGCAGAAAAGGAAGAAGTGTGTTGGTCTGCAGTTTGCACAGGCAGGTTTGCTCTGTGCAATGGCGTAGAATTGAGATGAACATCTCTGGAATGTGACGTTCCACACAGAATGCAAGAGCAGGTACATTTGGGAGAGTGTGCAAGTGGTTACACCCACATTTGTGCATTTTGCAATCTTGGCCTGAGTTCTTCTCAGTGACTTCATTCTCTTAATTTTTTTTTTAATACTCTGTTGTTCAGGGCATTCTGAGGAAATCTCCTCCCTGCCTTTCCCTCACCATTTTCTTCAGCTAAGCCAGTGGAATCTGCCACTATTAACTGAATGACTGCCACTATCTTTTACAGTGGTGGGTGCTGTGTGCTTTTTGTTCTGGATCAAAGGTTTTATTTTCAGAAAAACCAGGCTTGGTGCATTACCTTTAATGGATCTTCCCAGTGCTCCTGCAAGAGAAAGATGATTACATGCCCCTGTTAAGGAAAGTGTGATAAATGATGTAGTCTTTTGTTTCTCCTTTGGCATCATGAACCATTTTTCTTTTCAGTTTGTGATTTGAGATGTCTTCAAAGACACCTAACATAAAATAGCTAATAAAAGATATTGGAAGAAAAAAAAAACCCACAAAGCAAAAAACAGATTGTAAAGGAAATTAACCAAAACTCTAAATAGGTAGTATCCTGTCTTCCATGAGTGTTCAAGAACTATCAGGAAAAGCCCCTTTCTTTTCATCAGGTAGACTTACTGCATCAAAACAAAATTTTAATTTTATGTTTTATATTTTTAATGTTTTTTTCCTCTTGCTAATAACAGGAAATAAACTATGTAGAATTCAAATAAATTATTTTTAAATCAATGATAGCTATTTTCCGGTTCAAAGTAGTGCTGTAAAATGAAAACCAAATGTTGGGGATGATGATGTTTTTGGTGAGTCACTTTGGATGGTCAGCTAGAAATACTTCCTAGCTATTTCTAGATTCTTGGCACAACTGGGGATATCAATATTCTCAATCCCTCCTGTTTCCCATCTGTGTCACATTCTGGCCCCTGTTACTCCCCTGCATCTGAAGCTTTGAATGGGTAATAGAGGAGCTTTTAGACTTTGGTGGGAAAACAGAGGTTTTTCAAACCTTCTGGGTAGTTGCATCTGCATAAAGGTATAGGGGGCTACATGGTGCTCACTCCCAGTCCACTGGGATTAGGGGTGAAATCCTGGGATTTATTTGTGTCTGAGGATATTGCATCTCAGCTGCTGCTTGCCCTTGCATCCCAGCAAGCATTCAGAATCACATCCAACAAGCTACTGGCCTGGAAGATAATATGTGAGGCTTGTAACTTACACTTAAGTATCTTTTGCAAGAATAAGACCTTTAAAATAAGGCAAAATTAGACATCATACTCAGTTTATAAAGGCTTCAGTCTCTGTAGATGTGAGGTCAGGTAAAGTTCAGTCTGAGACAAATTAAGAAAAAAAGATAAAATCAGCTTTGAGGAAGAGTCAGAGACTAAACAGTTATTCGAAAAACAAGCATTTATCTGAAGAGTAGCACAGCTAATTCAGTTACCAAAGTGAGGAGGAGGGGAAAGGCAGGGTGTGGGAGTGAGGGAAGATGTCTGTACAATTGATATATCCTCTGTGGACAGAGTGGGACTGGTACAATTGTTCCATTAAATGCAGGTATTTTTCTGTCTTAAGCCTCTGAAATCAATGCCAATAATCTCATAAACAAAGCAGGATTTGACTTTGAGGGAATTAACTCAGCCTAAATAAGGCTGTGTATATGTAATGAAGACATAAATCTATATTACCTATCTAAAAAGATTTGACAAACTAGTCTAAAAATAATAACATTCCAACCTGGAACAAGAGAAACTGGATTTATTGAAACTCAATGAAATCCACAAGAGAGATTTCATTATGTCAGGATTATCACATGCAACAAGAAGCAGTATAAAACTCCAAGATTCTTGGGACAAAGTCTTTAACTAAGGGAGAGATGGTGTAAAGGGAAACACACCAGTTTAGTTCTGTAAATGAGTGTTCCTGCAACTGAAGCAGAAGTGTTACTGTGAAAGGCAATTGTATGAATGAGTTTCAAAGTCCTTGTTGTCCTATATTTACATCATAAGTTTTCTAAAGAGAGTCTTTAGTCCCCTGCTGTGTATTGTAAAACTTGATGTTCTGTTCTTTGGGAGCAGGAGCAATTAGGATGGAGATCATGCAAAACATTTCTGGTTGTACAGTCATTAAAAATTCTCTCTCTAGCCCTGTCATGGCACTGCTGGGAATGTTCAAGGACTGCTGCAGCAACACCAGAAAAACTTAATGCTGCCCATCTCAGCCGCTCCTTAAAGGGTTGCAGAGTAGTACTGGTCTTTCCAAATATTTTCCTCCTTACAGAGAAAAAAAATATTCAATCCACTCTGTTTATTATTGTGCATAAAATCTTTCATTATTTGAATTTTATTCTATTTCATCTTTTTGTTTCAGAAAATTAAGACATTTCAAAAGGAAAATGGTGTGGTTTTTAATGGCTTATTGTTTTAAAACACAATGTAGATCAGTTAGTTTTAATGCAGTCTAGCACCAATATATTTCACATGATTTATAGAGAAGCCTAAATGAATATTTTAATTTATGTTAAGATATATTCAAAGTCTCCAAGAAGAGAGGTAATTGTATTTCCTTTGATGCTGATGAAATAAAAAAAGACAGGTTATATTGACATGGTTATATTGAACATGCAGTGGTGCTGGGTTAAAAATTACATTACTATCTATGAAGTTAACAATTCCAACATCTAAGATTCAATTCATGGAAGGGTTCTAGGATCAGTTCATCCACCTTTAGGTTCTCTGAAGGCTGTTACCAACATTTTTCATCTACACACTTGTAATCACCATAGCAGGTTATGTCATTACCACCCTTAAAAAGACTTTATTCATTTTCTTCTGTGTTATTGTCAAGTTTAGTTACCTGAATACAGAAGCCTTTCTTCCCTACAGAGGACCTGCCATACTATGAGCACTGTGTTGTACATTTCTTCCTAGAGATGTTCTGGATGTAAAATACAAGATTGTCTGAGCACCAAACAATTGACTGAGGATTAGCCTTCAGTTATCTCCCACTGTGATTCCTACAGGAGCTGACAGCCTGGGCTCAGCCCTCTGGGACACAACCTGCCTCAGGCATGGAGAAACATGGATCTGGAGTTTGCTTGTTGGTGTATTACAGGTACTACAAGTAGTGTTTTATCCAGCTTGTGAGTCTCTCCTTGCTGGTTTCTATTTGATTCCCTTCACTTCTCCAGTTTCCTCTCCTCATGAGCCAGCTGTATTTTCCACAGACATTCCTGAAACTGGGCCCAAGGACACTTTTGTCGTCTCTCCACCTATCAAATTATCTTAACTGTTGTAAAAGTTTCAAACCAGCAATCCCTCCTTCCTTTGAGTCCCCAGCATGCTCAACCATCACAACTGTTTATTCTGTAACTCTTTTTGTTCAGATGCTCTTTCATCCTCAGTTTGGATACTCATCTCTCTTTTACAACTTCGACTTTCTTCAAAACATCATTCCTTTTTCTCTCAAATTGCCCTTAAAAACTCTAATTCTGGCCAACACATTCATCAAGGTCATCTTATTAACTTCTATTTTCCTGTGCAGTGTTCATGCATCTTAACATCACAAATGTCATACTTCATTGATCTCTGTCAGCACAAATAATGCCAGTTTTTCTTTTGCCTTTTCACACCCATTTTCAAACCATTTTATGAAGTGCAGAATGATTTTCTTAGCCCAGCTTGGCAAATCATGTTCAATTCTTCCTCTGTCTTGCACAAGAAATGAGAGAATTATGAGAGCAAGAAATCAAGACAATTGCTAGGATGAACCATATGATGTAGTCTCAGAAAATTGTAGAGAGCTTTTCCCTATGGAATAATATTTCCCTATTATCCCCTGGATTTCCCAACATTGTGTACTTACTGTGTGTATCTTTTGGATATTTTTTTAGTTGTTGTTGTTGTTTGTGGGTTTTCTTTGTTGGTAGTTTGGATTTTGTTTTTATCATTTTGTTTTGCTGGTACTCCAGGAATTTTATTGTACTATGAGTGTTGGAATGATGAGGATACCTGCGCATACTTGGAAAGAGCTGCTTGGTGGATTCAGTGGGACTGTTCCCAAAGCTTCTGCACAAACCTCAGTGGCTGCTTTGTTTCTTGGCACATTGCTGATTACTGGTCTGCACACCCAGAGATCTGAAAACATCCCACAATGCTGCAAGTGAGTGTCGTAAGTGTTAATTTGCAATTGTGCCCATTGTTTTTCAAGTAAGATCTGTACTTGAAATCCACCTGTTAGTGAGCAAGGCCTCTTTCTGTTGTGTTTCTATTCCTTCCACACCCATTTTTTCCCTTTTGTTGAGTTCCAGGCTGGTTTGACACTGCACCATCGGAAATGCACTAAATGGGCTTCCTGCCATTCATTGTTATGAGGGGCTGGATGAATAAGAGAGTTTTCTTCCCTACAGAGGTGTGTACCAATGGTCAAACAACCTGCAACCACAATCTGACTCATTAAAGTTGATGGGAATCAGGTCTTGGACTTGTCTGACAACTCATAGGATGCTGCTCACGAAGAAAATTTGCTCAGGGAGGAAAAAAGTTGCCACCAACTCTAAGATGCCTCCAATATTTTTACCCTGCTTCACCTGTCTCTGTTTTTCCAAAAATCATTTTAAAAATTTCTCCTAAAGTATAACATTTGAAGTATTTCCATTTCGCACTTTTTTTTTGCTACCTTTCTCAACCAATAGAAACCAAGATGAGTTTTTGCTAGGTAACGTTCTGAAGCTCTTAATTTTTTTCAGATTAAAAAAAAATTCTATCAGCAGTTCAGCATGAAATTTAGCCTAAAATGGAAGGCTAATATTTTCTAGTAACTTTAACATGATGCTGCTCTTTTCTGCTGTGGCACAGAAAATATTGAAATGCTTTTCTCCTTTTTCTATTTTTTTTCAGCTTGTTTATTGTTCATTAGCTTGGTTATGTCCAGTTCAACACTTAGTAGGCAACACTATTAAATTCTAATCACTTGGTTGAACAAAAAATTTCTTCATAAATCATTCTTTAATAGCCTGTCTAAAATTTCTTGAGGGTGTTGAAGCTGCATTGCAACATTGCTTAGCTGATCAGACTCTAATTATAGAAATTATACATCCAGCAGTTAAACCAGTAAACAAACCTGCTCTGACTGGGGCAGTAATCCTGTGTCAGTTAGGATCTTTCCTGTTGATTCTGGATTTCTGTCACTCTAATAATCCTGCTGTGTGCCCTGAAATATCTGCTACTGCATATCCCTCTGTGCTACTTGGACTTCACCTAGAATTCTCTTTACTGCTGTTTATAGCCTGCCTTACTATGTTCCTTAGTTAGAAGTAGAAATAAGTGGTTTAACAATTAACTCAAAAAATGTCAGATTATTAAAATTCTTTTGCAGCATGATGCAGTACCATCGAATACAATAGAGAAGAATGCACAGTCACATAATATTTTCAGGATCATTATTTTAGTCTGCAGGTTATGTTACAATAGAAGTTAAATGATTCAAGAAATATTCCTAGCGCTATTGTTTTATAGCAAGGAGTAAAATTAAAGGATTTATAAGGTTGATATCTGTGCCATGCATCACTTAACCATTCTCCCTTCTTATATTTTTTCCTTGAAATATTTCTATCACCAACTTTGGCAGTGTTTACTGCTGCACCTCATGAAGAGCTGGTTGAAATATGAACGGAACAAGGTAGATTACAAAATATGAAGTGTTAATTATTTTTCAATTTTTTGTTGTTAGTAACAAAATTTCCTTTTAGCAGCAGATGACATACACTAAGAAAACATTAGGAAAGAGTTGCAGGAGGTGAGAGATATGAAAAACATCAAGAAGACCTAACCAAGTATTTGCAGTATAGAATTGTAATAATTGATCTTTATTTAGTTTTTAATTCTCTTTGTAATAAATTTTTCTTTGACATTGTGCTGTGAACTGAGTTCAAGGACAAAACTTCAATTTACTGCTTACCTACAATAAATCTAATAGAACCAATTATCAGTTTTATTAAATGCAAAAGCTCTAATGGAATAAGGCTGTCATGGTTAAGCCTTACTTCAGTAGAAACCTTATACCATATAGTTACATATATAATACTTAAAGATCACTGCTATTCTCAGTGCATTTAACTGAATAGTCTAATTCAGGAGCTGTATCTAGGAGGCTGGCACATGGGAAATCTCTATCTGCTGAATTCTCCAAAACTCAAACAAAAATGTGGGCAGGCTGCTTCCTCTTTGTTGAGCAACAGAAGAGCTTTCCATCTGCCCTGATGGACTGTTGCTGAGCTGAGTTCTGGAGGATCAAGAACCTCCATGGGTTTTTTGTTTTTTGTTTTTTTTTTTTTTAGCCATTCTCTGTGTGTTCCTTTACCTCAAAGGCAGTAATGAAGGTTGTCTCAAATGAACACCTGTGCCTATGCGGAATTTCCAAAGTTGTCACGTTTACAGCTTAACAGTCTGGATCTGGATGGACTGAAGAGCAGACAGTCAGCACTTGGTAGAACAATGAAATGTTTCCCAGGGACAGCTCAGTATCACCCCTGGGTGTTGGTTTCAGACATTGCATTAACACAGAACCACTTTTCCTCAGCCATGGGCCTAAAACAGAGTTTTTTTATTTGGTATTGTTGTATAAAAAGACCAAAGGAGGGCCAATGTTTTTGTTTAAATCACTGAGTGGGGAAGAAGCTTTTTCTGATCCTCATTTTTGTACCAAGCACTTCCATTCACTGCTCTCCCCTGACCACGGTGAGAAGGGCAATACTGGCAGTGTTGTGATATTCTCCTATGTTTCTTTGGAGAGACACTCCCTGGAGTTAAAGGGGTGGATGGAATGAGATCCCACAGATTTGCTCCACTTGCTGCTCTTACTGATTAAAATCCTGGCAGAGGGGAAATCACTACCAGCTTACCTTTATGTCAGCATAATCAAATAAAAGCTCTTTGAAAGGTAATAGCTGGAAACATAGTTAGGAAATTGTCACACATGTACTTCAAGAAAGATAAAGGTAATATTAATTTCTTCACAAGTAATTTCACTGAACATGGTGTCATGAAAAAGAATCATGGCTAGCAGTCATCTAATTCCACAAAAAATTTGAGTCAGTCCAGTTCAGGCTCATCTGTGAATTTGTTTGCTAGGAATTCCTTCAATGCCTGATGGTTTATCCATTCAAAATTTTGTAGAAAATGTTTCGGCAGTTTTTAAAACGTCTCTGAAAACTTATATACTGGCTAATTTTTATCCCTTATAGAATTGTGGCAACGATTATAAAAGGATAATATCCCAAGCTGCTTTTTAGCAGTGTAAGTTTATCAAATGGAGGAGTTCTTATTCCTTACAGAAAAATGATAATACATCTTTATATTCCTTACTGCAGCACGGGTAAAACAGGTACTGAGAGACACTGAATTCAGTTCTGTGAGCTCTGAATCCATTCCTAAATGTGCATTTGTTGCAAGGAGTGAAATAAATGGTTTACAGAATTCAGCCCAGGTTGCATAACTCAAATCAAAGAACAGAAGAGTCAAGTGTTCAGCAGTTTCTCATTGCTTACAGAATCTTTTTTCCTAATATCTGCTCTGCTGCCTGTTGTGAGATCAGCTTAGTCACTCCTCCCTGCTGACTTCTGCCACAGGCTGGCAGGGAAAGACACCCCTACCACCATCATGAGCTTGCCTGATCACTAAAAAAACAAAACAAAAAGTCAGTGACTCCTGTCTTTACTCTGACAGTCTTTGCATTGCTTTGCTGGTGACTTGCAAGTTGTGAATTCATTGGTTGTACTGACATAAATGCAAATTTTTTGTTTGTATTCATTGTAAATACTTACATAGGTGGCTACCTTTTCCTACAAAATTCTACTTGGACTGACATTGTGACAAGTTTGTAGTTAGTGAACAACTGTATCTGGTGAGTGTAAGACACTGGAATAACTTTATTTAAAGTAACACAAAATCAGTATTTAATATTTGTTATGGGTAAATTGAAAGAAATACTGTGTGAAGTATTCCAGTCCAGTGGGCATTTGCTTCTTCTTATGCATTTTAGCAAATGATGTGTTACTAAATTTTAGTTGAAGCATGACCTTGGGCGGAATAGGCCCCATTGCATAAAATCCTAGAAATCTGCACTAGGTGTACAGTAATCAGCTTTTTTTCTTTTTCTTTCAGTTTGGCTTATCTGGCAACCACAGCTAATACCATAAGCATTACATCTATTTCTTTTATGATAAATCACTGTTAAAAGAATGTTTTGTTCAGAGAACATGGGAGCTTCACCCACCGATGTGCAGGTTATGGAAGTCTCTCCATCACACATTTCTGGGTACAGCACCTGCCTCACCACGTCTGCTTAGGGGCCCTTGCTGCAAAGGTTTCTGTTCCCCACACAGCCACCAGGGCTGATTTCTCTTGAGAAAACAGATCAGTGGCATTATGTTGTGTTGACACTTCGCAATGAGTCATCCTCGTGTCTTTTCTGAAGACAAAGTTTAAATCAGGTCTCCTGAGCTCATACTTCCCCTTTTTTCCCCTTCTGCTCCACATTGATGGGGAGAAACTGCCAGCACAGGCTGCAACCAGCAGTGATCAAACCCTTCAAGAGCTTTCCATTAATTACCCATTTTGGTAGGTTTCCCTGCTTGGTGACTCATTTTTTCCTTTCAGAAGTTTTGTGCTGATGTGATTTGCACCTTCACTTTATACCAAGAACAACAATTTCACTTTTGAACAATAAGTTCATTTTTGTGGGAATATGAGAGAGAATTTTTTCCCCTCAGTGGTCACTGGTCAGCTTATTAATTAGCAAGATCTGTGTGACCACACAGATCTTGTCGTAGGTGGATGGAAGTTAAGGACATCAAAAGCAGGTTATTCCTGCTACTGCTCCACAAAGCAACTCAGTCCTGCAGAAACAGCACTCCTGCTCTCACAGTGTGAACTACAGCAATCCATCTAATGCGAATAATTAGCCACCTAAAAGCCTGGACAAATGCATTTCCTTAGTACCTATTTATTGGTCAGTTTTCTAAGACCTTCTGCAGCATTTTTGCTTGTCTCCACCAGGGCTGGTTTCACGATGGCATTTCAGTATTTGAGGTGTTTGTGTATTCAAGTTAAAAGGAAAATGAGGGGGAAACCAAACACTACTGATTTTTCTAATAACAAGGCACTTACACTTAAAATGTGTTCTTTTCCAGGTAAGTTAAAAAGGATAATACATCCTAATTTAAAAGACAGTGATTAATTCCATCTTGTCCCATGCTGTCACTTTTTTGTATGTAAACAACCATAAAGTGATCTAATAGCAATTTACACCCACTTCTTCCATGCTCCAAATGCTAATGCTATGTCGAGCACTACTTATTTAACTAATATCTAATTAGATAAATATCTAATTAGAAAATATCTAATTTTTTGTTAATAAAACTGCTTTTAAGTAAAGGCAAATGCACAGTAACTCTGATTATTGCCATTTCTTGTATACACTTTCAGAGGCCTGCAAGCATTTTGTATATACATGGTGTCTCTGCTTTGTATACGTAGCTGTATGCATTTACCAATCTACTTGACAAGGAGTGGAAGTTAAATGAAGATTTCACAGGGATATTCAGAATAACATTTGTGAAATTATAAGAAGAAAAATTATGAACATTTAGGTAATTACAGACACACTGGGAATGCATAAATGCCTTGCTATCATTTCTATTTATTTTTCTAGTGTGTAGTTCTGTTGGAAATTGTTGATTAATCAATGTGAAAGAGACTCAGTATTTTTAGTGGAGCAAATTTTGTTTTTAACAAATGCAGGTGATTAATTGTTGTATATGCCTTTAGATTGTCCTCTTTTCTTTGAGATTTGTTGTTGTTGTTGTTGTTGTTGTTTTGTTTGCATATTTTTCCCCCTTGCTTCAACAGAAATCTGACTTCCAAAATAACTTTTCCCAATTTTTTTTTTTTTTACTATTTATTAAAATATATCAAATACATCTCAGCATTTTTTAGACTTTCTTTATTAACAAAGACTGGGCTGAGAATCTGTGTCTGATCAAAAGTAACAACTAGACTTTTATTTATATCTTTTACATGTGGCATTAGAGGCATCTAAAAAGCCTCAAGTATATTTTATGCCTTTCTTTCAAGAAGTGGCAAAGGCACATGCTTTCTATTTGACTTCCTGCTGCACATGGAAACTTTGGTCATTATATTTTCCCTCATGATAAAGAGCCTCTGAGGGACTGCTCTCCAAATGTGAAACATTCTTTTTGGGTTCAGTGGCTTCATTTGTTGCACTGGAGAAGAAAAGGGGTAGGAGAAAGAAGTGGGGAAATGCTTTCAGCATCTGCGAGAAATTTGTCTTGATCAGCTGCTGGCCTGAGACAGTTATGAGATATAAGAAGAAATTTGCTGTGTTTTAGAAGATAGCAAAATTTATTAGAATACACATTTAATAGGGATTCTTCAGTGATGATGAGAGGTACAGGTTTTGTTGGGCTTTCCAGAGTTCTAAGACAATTATGTTTTCATCCCAAGTGAGGAAGAGTAGAAGACAGAACTTACAAAATATCTTCCATTATTCCTTTCTTCTTCAAGTTTTAAACCATAGCTTTTTGTCCTCTTCCATGCTCTGGATGTTGATGTTCTTTCCTTTCCTCATTATTCTCTATTTTAATTCAGTCTTAAGTTCCTCAGTATGTTCTGTTGATTTTTCTTCCTCCTTTATATGCTTTGGGCTGCAATTTTCCCCATGCTGCTTTTCTTCTTGTGATGTTCCCTGTGCTGCTCCTCATCCCTCTTTTTCCTGTTCTGTCTTTCCAGTGCCTTTCTCCAATCCATCTTTCTCACTATTGTGCTCACCTTACTAAGGTGCTTCTCTATGTCCCAAGATGACACTTTTTGAGGAAAAAACTACGGGGTTTTCAATTTTTTTCAAATATTCAGGAAAAATTATTCCAGGTATGACATATACTGCACAAATCAGTTGTTCCTCTAATCAGAGGAATAAGCTTCCCTTGTTGTTCAGTGGAAAAACTACTCATAAATGGGGAGGCTGGGATGTGGAACATATCCCATGATGTTGTAATGATAATAAATAGTTTACTCCTTTCAGCAAGGAAAAAAGAAATGTTCTGCTGTTTTAAATGTTTTGGTTTAGTTGTTTTTTGTGGGTTTTTTTTCAAAATTAAATTTTGGCAGTTGACACGGGTTGCAAAAAAATTCAGTGTGAAGGAGTGTGTGTTCCCAGAGAGAAGCTGTCCTGGTAGAGTGGTTTTTTGGTAGATTTGAACAGTTCTGGTAGTAGTTCAACAATTCTTGGCATCAAAGTTAATGAAAAATAATTGTGTAATTCAGGTAATTAGAAATAATTGAATGTGTTGTTTAACTAGAATGGAAAAGAACATTATTTTGTTTTACAATCTAAAATTAATTTGACTGTCTAAACTTAAAATTTTCCTTGTAGGACAACTTTCATTTTGTTTGGGGTTTTTTGAGTGGGTTGTTTGTTTTGTTTTTTCTTTCTTAAATATAAACAAACAACCCCCCAAAACTTGACTAGTACTGTGATAGATTTTATATTCTGGAAGGAACTGAAATGATGACCCCAAGACATTTGAAGTCCTTGAAAGATTTTAGCAGTTATTATGGTGTACTCAGCAGAGGAAGCCTCTTCTGCTCCTGCCATGGGAGCAAACAGTAACGACCTGAGTTATGAAATATGATTGTGATTTCCCCTCATCCTGCTTTTTCTGAACTCTGGAGCTTGTGAGCTATTTCTGAGACTGTACAGGAAAGTGAAAGGATTCTGGCAGAATGTAAATCATGGGATCATTAACATTTCAGGCCAGTTTCTCTCCAGCAATGTGTAATCATAGCAGAGATGATTGATGGGATTGGTGACCCACAAGATAGATACTATGGGTCATTCCCCCATATTTCCTCATTTTCTTTCCCCTTTTGCTAATCCTGGTTTCAGATAACATCACTCAATCAATTTCACTGCGGGTCTAGAGCTGAATTCTTCCAATATCAGATATTATATCAGATATATTTCTGGGTAGATATATGCTCTGCTTTCCTGGTTTTTGTGCTTGTCCTCTTTATTTTGTTTATGCCCCATTATAATATATGGCAATAATATAATTGATTGAGTTATTGAAAAGGTAAGGTCTCTTGTTTCCCCTCCTTGTTTCCTTAATATAAAATACCTCCTGAGTAGATGCAGCATTTAAACAAAAGGGTATCTATCTGCATTATTTGGAAAATGAAGGAGGAAAATTATATGGTTTTCTTCCCCTCCCTTTTAGGGGTCTCATGTGACATGAAAGAAATACATTCAATTGTAAAATGCTTTAAACATTTTTTTTTGTTTTCAAGGCAAGGGAAGCAGAAGGGAATTAGGGACATAGGACATTGGCTTCTCATATCTTTCTTCTATATAAACCTGATTCTTAAAAAAATAAACAGAAACAAAACACAGCTTTTAACAGTTGATTTTTTTTAATTAAAAACATAATTTGGAAATAATTGTTTAATATTGATGAATGTTCTAGCAGTGAGTATAGGATAAAAGTATGTGAAAGGCATCCTGTAAGAAGAGTCTGCCAGATACCAAAGCTGTGCCCATTAGAGGTTTTTGTGCAGAATATCCCAGGTGCTTGCTATGGCTGCTGTCCCATTTGTCCATTTTAATCAGGGCTTCCTGTGGATACACATCAGCTGTGCTGTACATGGAAAAAAAGAGTTCTTCCCTTATTCCGTCGTCTTTCCAAAATCCTTCATGCAAACTTCAGAAGGAGACTGAGGATGCATTTGTTTATGTGCATATTGAGCTTCTCTGCAGACTGAGGCTATGGAGATGCAGAAGTTGCAGCATGGATGGGCCAAAAATACAGGGTAATCTTATCAGACCTTTAATCCACACTTGTCTCTTGACTCTGATTGCAATCTCATATCTGCATTTCATTGTAGCACAGCATGTTAATTAATTAGAAGACATAATTTAACTATTTCTGGTTTTATCCTATCACTTCACTAGTTAATAAAATTCCTTGGTCCTACTGAATGCTGTTTCAAGAATGCTTCAAGAAGAAAAGGATAAGTTTGCAATATTATGGAGGAGTATGTAGATAGGTATATGTGTCCTACAGCTTTTAGGAAGCAGATATGGAACTATTAATTTAATTTCTAATTTTTTTTTTTTTTGACAGAGGGAAAATTGGAAATGTGGCTGTGGTGCTGTAAGGATGGCACTGCTGACTTCCAAGTCTATCATAGCTTCATGAACAAAGTCCTACACTTATTCTAGATGCCATATGCTGTAAAAGAAATAAAATGCTGCAAAACTGCAGCGATTTCTTAATGAACCTGACTTTCTGGAATTTCAATCTCACTTCATTCAACAAAGTAGTTTCCAAAAGCTGAAGTCTCATGTCAAAATGTTTTACTGTACTGGAACCAGCATAGTCTATCAAAGCTGCTGCATATGAAGGCAGGTAGGGCAGTCTGATAGGGAGAGGAATCAATTCTGTTATGATGAAATTATTAAATTTAATAATGCTATTTAAAAAGTGTAGCCCTGTTGAAGACATATGTTTGTGTTTTAAAGACAGAGAGAGTAATGAACTAGAAAACACTATTAATTTTTTACTCCCATGTCATTCAGTTTTCATCCTCCAATTATCTTTTACTGGATATGAAACTGGAAGGATTTTTAAATTTTTTTTTCTCCAAGAAAAAGATAATCAAAGGGATATTGTTACTATCAGAAAAATATGCTAAAAATATCCAGATTTTTGTTGTATTTTAGTTGACTGAAATATAGAGTTTTATTTAATATCAGTGCAGCAGAATATGCAGCAGAAAAATGTCATTCCATGGAAAACCAAGAAAGAACATCAGATTGGGATTTTTCTCCTCTGAGTTTTCTGATTAAGAAAAGGATGAAGTGGACAATTCTTTCTTGTTTGATTTTGTGTTCAGGAGAGGAATTCTCAACTCCTTCAGCTGAAGCAGCTCTTGGGAAAGTTGATGGTTTGTTTGCTAGGAAGAGTCACTTCAGAATTGCTTCTGAAGGCAGCAGCTGAGCTGAGTATTTTTCTCTTCCACTGAACTGCCTCCAGACTGAAAAACAGTACAAGAATATCATTCTCTAGTTTAAACAAGTCAAATTTATAGTTGTAGACATCTTATAATAGGTACCTGAAATTTTTACCAAAGTGAAAAAAACAGCTTCCCTTTCCACTCAGCATAAATGTCATATTTTCAGCTTTTACACACTGAGCTCAGGTTCTTCCAGAGCTCAGTGTGCATCAGTGCCTCTCACTCAAAAGAAAAAGGCTGTTGTAGCTACAGAAGAAATGTATGCTAATGTACAAAGCTACAAAGAAATGCGTTCTTAATTGTTAGAAGGTAAAACACGTCCTGATATCAAGCTGGGATTGTGCAAATCAATCCTCCTTCTACTGACAGCAGATGGATTAGACTAGAAAAAAAGCATAAAATCAACTTACAAAGAGTAGAGTAAGACTAATGTTACCTTATTTCTGAAAGGATTCAATTTTAATTTAGTAACTAAGAAAGTATTTTAAATGTTAAGGGTTTTTTTAAGTTATATTCTAGGAGATTTTGCTAAAAATTTCTCGCATAGAACATAAAAATTTTTATACAGTACAGAGTGGGAAGACAGTGTGTACACTTTGGGTTGAGAGCCAATATCTGAAATGGATCAGCCCAGGTGACAAAACCCAAGTCTGTAGGAGGAGGGTAGGGGTTGGCTGGGTTCCCCAGGCAGGAAAATCTGTCAGGATGCTCCACTCTGTGTTCCCCAAATTCTGTCAGGGTGCTGCACTCTGTGTTCCCCAAACTCTGTCACGGTGCTGCACTCTGGGTTCCCCAAACTCTGTCGGGATGCTGCACTCTGTGTTCCCCAAATTCTGTCAGGGTGCTGCACTCTGTGTTCCCCAAACTCTGTCACGGTGCTGCACTCTGTGTTCCCCAAACTCTGTTGGAATGCTGCACTCTGTGTTCCCCAAACTCTGTCACGGTGCTGCACTCTGTGTTCCCCAAACTCTGTCGGGGTGCTGCACTCTGTGTTCCCCAAACTCTGTTGGAATGCTGCACTCTGTGTTCCCCAAACTCTGTCATGGTGCTGCACTCTGTGTTCCCCAAACTCTGTCAGGGTGCTGCACTCTGTGTTCCCCAAACTCTGTTGGGGTGCTGCACTCTGTGTTCCCCAAATTCTGTCAGGGTGCTGCACTCTGCAGCCCAGGGCTCCTGAGCCAGAAGGTATAGGAAACTTTTAAAAGAACTTCAAAAATTTTAAAAGAGCAGGACGACAGCCATCCATATTTTTGGTGTGATGAACTTAGACCGGATTTAGAAACTGGCTTTCTTCTGGGTGCACATTTGAGAAATAAACTTGTTCCAAAGGTGGTGGAGTGGTTGGTTTCCTTGAGTTTTGTTTTCTTCAGGTTTTTTTGGGTTTTTTTGTTTGGTGTTTTTGATTGGTTGGGTTTTTATTTTGTGTGCTGTTTTTTGTTTTGTTTTTTTTTTTTCGGGTGGGGGTTCCCTTGTTTTTTTTTTTTTTGGTTTTTTTTTTTTTTGGTGTTTTGATGGGTGTTTGGGTTGTTTTGGTGGTTTTTTTTTCCCCTCCTTTTCTCTGACTGGACTTTTGGCTTGTCATATCTTTGAACCTCTGTATCAGATATTTCTTTATCTGTAAGTCAGGAAAATATTACAGCAGCCCAGCAGGGTTGAGATTTGAAAGAGGACTGTGTAACAGGCTGGGTTGTGCCATTATGTACCAGTATTATTAACATTAGCTGTATTATCATTATTTCTGGTAGGGAAATGACAAGAAGCTGGATTTGGGTACTTAGCCCTTGCTCCCCCTCTTTGCACAAGGCTCTTTGGTAAAGAGGGTTACAGACCAGCCAAGCCCCAAGTGTGAAGACGTGGTCAAGATCCTTCAAAGCTCTAAGACTAAATTCTCACTTTAGCTTGTTTTTGGTTCATCTTCAGCAGTACTACAAGGTTGAATCCTGATAGCAATACAGCCAAACATAACAAATAAGAACAGTCATGAAGAGGGATGAGGCAAACACTTTCCAGCACTGGAGTTTTTCTGATACCACAGAGTTTGGTATCCTGAAGATCTGCCTGTCTTAGAGACCCTTTCCCTTATGTGAATGTGCAATGAGCGTTTGATGAAGTGGTGAATTCCTGACTCTCCATTTTCCTTTTCCAGGTGGTGTCACAGGAAATGTAGCATCACATGCAGGAGTTTCCTTTCTGATTGGCTCCCTGGGTATGTTTTTCTGCGAGTGCAGTTGGCTCTGACTCTTTTTAAGTAGAATACGAGATCAGGTACTTCAGTGATCCTGCTGAGATAATGCAGCCTGCGTGGAAGACTGTGGTATTAAAAATATTAAAACAAACAACAACAAAGCCTTTCTTACAGCATTCCTCTTCCCTGTTTTTTAGAAAGCACCAGGGCCTGGATATATTTATCAGGACAGGATTTGTGATTCTCCAGGGGATGGCAGGCTCTGTCTCACAGCTCACAGCACGCTGTCACACTGGGCTGTGCTGGCAGCCTTACCAGGGTGAGCAGCAGGAGCAGGGCAGCTTTTTTGTGCCCATAGAAGAAAACAGGCTTTTTCTTTCATTAATGAACCATTCTGTGCCTTTGTTCCTTTCACCAGCTTAAAATTTATAGGTACAGTTTGGGAAAAAATAAATTATTAATAAATGCAAATTAAATCCCAAGTACTGTTGTTAAGGCAGAAATATATTACAGAAATCTTGCAGGCCATTGGAGGGTTCAACTAAAGAAAGAATATTAGTGAAATTTATTATCAAATATAAATACAGAGACAAGAAGATTAGCCCTTTCCTATCTAGGTTTAATTTTCCAGGGTATTTGCTCATTGTAGTCCATATTAAGTTGCCTTTATAGACTGGCAAGTAGTTAATTGCTAATTTCCCAGATGGATTTCATTCAAACTTCTTTAACCATGTTTGTTTGGAATTGCGAATTTTACAGGCATCTCTACCTGAATGTGTAATCAATTTAAATTACTTCAAACTTAAGAAAACACAAAGTTTTTACCTGGTGTGTGCTTGTTTTCCTGCCTTCCTGCCTCCCTCTCTGTCTTCTCCATGCTATGCAGCATCTGAGGAGCTCTCAGCAGCACACAAGCAAGAAGCTACCTGCAGTCCCAAGCATCTGTGCTGGGATTTGACCCAAGGGGCTGAATTCTGTCAAACAGGGAGGTAGAGAGGTTGATGTAAGAACTGAGCATTCAACTAAGAGAGTTGTCAGGCTGTTTGCACAGGTCTGTAGCAGCAAGTATAGCCAAAAAAGCACCAGGGTTTCTTTAGAATTTTCTGCAGTGATTATGTGAGAACACACACTTCCTGCCTGGGTGGTTGTGTTTGAAGGCTGTAAACAGCACAGCATATTGCATTCAGTAACACATTATGTAGAGAGCCTTTCAATATCTTTAATTGATATGTAGGGAGGTTTTTTGTTAGTGGAATAATCACCAGCCCTCAGAGCTAATCTGTTATTGGGTGTTTCCCAGCATGCTGTAGTTTTATTATCAAAAAGACAAAGTCGTATGGTCTGGTAACCTGATGACATTTATAAATTATTCTACTGAAAAAGGATGCAAGAAAATAAAATGCAGATTCTTCAAAACATAATGATAGCTTAAAAAGAACCCCCCCAGCTCCTTCCCAAATGTGCTTTTAGGTTTTTCCACACATCTAGCTCTGTATAATGCATGAACTTAACCTGGTTTATAACCACAATCTGCAGGACATGAACAAAGTAAATTATATTCTAATAATTTGTTATGTTTTGAAAATACATTTTTATTGGATTTTTCCTTTATTTTCATCAGTCTAACCATTACCACTAAATTTTAATATCCAAGACGTGGTGCTCAGGTGCTGTCAATCAGCATAACTGCCTTGCTTCTGCTTCTGCCAATTTAAGCCAGCTGAGATCATATTTTTTATAGCATTCTTTAAAAAGTGATAGCAAAACATTTCCTTTGTGTTACCTGGAAAGGTTGTACCACATTTTATTTTTCTGAAAGTGTTTGTAATGGAGCATGTGTCACCCAAAACTAATTATATCTCCAGTTTGTGTTTTTGAGCTGGTGCAATGGATCATATTGGGAAAAGATTTTAAAACTGCCTCAGAGAGTCAGGAACCTGATCTCCATTTCAAATTGATGCCAGACATTTCGTTTCACCTGACATAACCAGGGTACAATGTTATTTTGAAAACTTGCTCTGCACTCACATTCCAATTCTCATTTAAGTTTTCAGCAGGAATTTTGTGAAACAGCCAAAGGACCACACATCCTTGGTGAAACCCAAATTTGAAACAAACTTATGACTTTTATGCCCAACACACATTTGTGCAAATATGTTGGATTCTTTTTCTCTCTTTTTTTTTTTTTTTCCCAAAGAAAGAGTGGAGAATCTTGTGGTTCAATTCTCTCCTCCCCTGCTTTTTACAGTTTCACAGAGCCATGGGAGCTCTGGAAGTGAACCCAGACAAGAAGAGGTCATGGCTGGAGGAACAAGCCACACATGGGACTGCATCTCTTTTCAGCAGATGGAAGGCATGTACTGCTCAAACAGAGCTGTCTTGCTGCATCCATGTACAAATGGGATGATTTGGGCATTCTTTGGGCACTGAAGAGAGCTGGATTTAGATTCCTTCAAGCTGAGGAGGAAGAGAGGCCTCAATTCCCACCTCCTGATTCTGTGTTCTATCCAGAATGAGCATCATGGAGGAAAATCACAGACATTGCTAGTGATTCTATCTCTGCTTGAGAATAAAAGGACTGATCCTTCTGCTTCTTAAACAGAGAGCACATTTAGGAAGGTAATTATTCTGAAGAGAGCATCTTGGAGTCAGGATCCTGAGCAATGGTCCCATGCAGCCCAAGGTAGGCTGTGATGTTTTGGAGAGAGGATTTGTCTATGTATCTTTGGTTGAAAAATTCACAGTTCCCAAATCCAGACCATGAACTTGGATTTTATTTCAACAGGAAATGTCCTAAAATGTGAGGTATTGTATCACCTGATTACAGAAAATGGTCCTTCCTCATCTGTCTGGCCTGTATTATTTCCTTCCCTTGGAAAAAATGACAAAAATTTCAGTAATTATTTATCAAGTTAATAAAGCAAAGCAGCCAGCCTAAACTGCCATGAAACATAAAGAAAAGGAAAATTTTTCCAGTTGGCTGAAAAGACCATTTTATTTAGGGCTAAGGATAGCTGCCATTTTTTTAAGCGTGGTAGAAATGTTATTAGCCAAGATTCCAGACATCAAATTAAATAATTTCTCATCTGGGAGCAATCTGGATTAGACTATCAGATAGATTATGATCCACACTATTGATCCACACCTCTTTTTGCTTTTTGTTAATTTTTTCATAGTGAATCACAAGCACATAAGCTGCATATAAAATTGCCTGCCTGATTTCTGACATGCCCCAAGTAAATTTGATTCACCCAGGTCTTATTCTATCTATTCTGACAAGAGTCCAGACTGCTTTATGTATAATAAATAAAGGCATTTGTGATATAACACAACCTGTGTTTGCATGCCCTGTGCTGCTTTTCTGGGACACATGGGCTGTTGATGGCTTTTGGGCTTTTATATTGTTTTGAATTTTTTTTCCCTGAGATAATTGTGCTCAGGTGGCTGAAGAAAAATACAATTATCTGACATGACAAGCAGCAGCTAGTTTGAATCCTAAATGAAATGTCAATCAAAATAAATGACAATGTTATGGAGAGATAGTACCCTCATTATGGCTGAGGTTTGAACTGAATTTTCTTTATGGAAGCTGGTGATGGATACAAGACCTTTAGAAGTCAAAAGGGAACTTTTATAATCTTGGTAGTCGGATTTGTGGGCAAAAGCCTCTTACAGGTAGTGAGGGCGATTCCTCAGATGCTACCAGGATGAAGGAAACACAAGGGCTTAATGAAATTTTCATGTTCTGTTTAGATAAAAGATAATACTTAATGTAGTGCAATCCTTATTCTTATAATTCTTATTCTTCTGGATGTGATATGATGCTTATTCAGCAGCCACATATTATGTTATATAGGTATGTGCTGTGTTAGAACCTTGTTTAAATGTTTGATGTTGTGAAGGATTTTTGTGTTGGTTCTTCCAAAATAGATACTTGATTTAGTGCAACTCTTTTTACGCTGCTTGAACTTGCAATATTTGCACTGTTACCATTATCATAGCAACCTTTCAGTGTCAAATAGAGCACCACGAATCTACAGGAGTTTTTTCAAATGTTTTCAGTAACTTTTTATTATTTTCTGATTGAACATCACTAGGCGGCTTAACATCTGTTATAAAAATGTAGAACAGACCTGAAGCAAGTACTAAGATTTGCTATATCTTAATTTCCATCCCTAAAAGTGAGTGACTGAGCATCAGAAAATTAGGACTGATGGCTTTTCTCATCAGGCTTGGGAACTCCAAGTCCCTGGGTCTTATAATTACTATCTACAAACTAAGCACGTAATAAATCTTCACATAACTTCCAGAGCTGATTACTTCTGTAATCAGGAAGAAATCTTCCTCTAGCATAGTCATGGTGTTTTCTGCTGTTGCTAGAATTTAAATTGTATTTCCATTGCTGCTGGAAAAAGGACACCAGCTTTAGCATGCAGAAGGTTGAGGTACTAATGATGAGCTCTGTGGTGTGGGCTGGAAGTGATTCCAGACAAGGTCTTCATGTGAGTGTTAGCCATCATAAGGTGCTCAAACACAGTAGAAGTTGAAAGGTATTCAGGGTGGAGAAATGAAATTAATTAGCTGATAATTGACAAAAGATGTTTTGGTTTCAGCTATCCAGTGCAATTCGTTTAAAGGTTTTTATTTGTCCTGGGGGATCACAGTAGTATTTTATATAAGTTGTGTTTTGTTGGAAAATTTCCCTAACTGTGCACTACCCTAAAAAATCTTAATGGAAAATTCAGTTTTTCAGGCTGGAGTAATCCAAGAGCCTCTTTAGAATCACTAGCTGCATGTGTTTTAGAGCCAAACATTTCAAATATTTTCTCCCCCTTAACTTAGCATTAATTTTTGCTGCCATATTTGCTGCTCACAGCCACTCCATCCTTTTTCTTTCCCTATACCCAAAACAGCACTGCTGAAACATGCAGCCTTCATATTCCACCTAATCAGGATTGATTCCAGGTGCTTTTGACAGTATTGTCACCATTAGCAGTGCTGATGACATTTTTGTGTGTGTGCCCTGTGATCGGGCCCATTTGGACCCATTATTAAGGTTTAAGGATTTTACAGCCTACTTCCCTTCTCAGATTCCCTTGCTACATATTATCCATCTGGCCTCCTACAACTGCTTCCCAACAGTTCTCATAACTATGCCAAATTTCTGTTCCCATGGAAACTGTTTTAAGAGTGCTTTAAAATTTGAGAGGTGTATCATTTGCTATCTTGAATGGGTCATATTTCCATTTGCTTCGGTCTTTATATTTTCTTTCTTTTTATTCCTGGTTAGTGTTGCCACTTGTCCTGAACAAAAGGAAAGTTATGGGTTTTGGACACCAGTCTTGTATCTCAGTTTCTGCATTTTATGTTGTGAAGAACAGCCCTTAAATGGTCTGCAGGGTTTTTTTTATTGCATCTTTTAAGACACAGCAAGGAAATTGCACACATTAATAGAAGGTAGAAGAGCAACTGCTTCAAAAATGTGTAGTTTTACATTCTTTGAAGTAGATTTTGGAAACCATTAAAAATTCTTTTACCATCCATGATTAGATAGGTTTATTAAATATGAAAGGAATTGTTGCAAAGGCATCTCAAAGTCTGTGCAGTGTCTATGCACATACAGAGCCTGCAGGCCCATTTCACAAAAAGGTTTTCAAAGTAATTCAGCTTTGAAAAGTCTTACCTACCAATTCCATGGAAGAAATAAATCTTTGTTTTCCATTCCTTTCCAGGAAAGCAATCTGCTGCATTTGTTAAATATTTTGCAGAAAGAAATTAAATGCCACAGTAGCCGAGGTCTCCTCAAGCATTGCAGTACACCAATGCTGCACTTAATAATCCCATCCCAAATTCCTCTCACGTAGCCACAGGCTTGGGACTAAAGAGGAAAAGAAAAACACAAATTTCAAAGATGTCGTTCACTCCTGAAGAGAGCAAAGGTGTTGAGTATTTCTGCACTTACATGTTGCCATAAGATGCTATTTGTAGTATGCCATAAAGATGTCATGTGTCTTCTACTGTCTGTTGACACCTCTTCTGTGAATTATTTACATATATGCAGAGTTCAGAAAATGTTCTGTGAGGATTAGGAGGGCAGAGGTAACCTGTCATAACAATATCTCTATTTGGATTTATTATTAAAGGGATTCCAGATGTGATATATTTCCTAGCAAACATAAAAATGCTGCTCACTGCTAGAACAAACGTTTGCTCAATGTGCTTAGTGGGCAGAATACTAATTTTTAGACCATTGCTGTTTCCAGAAACTTAGTTCTTCCCATGGAATTTTTCTTGCAGAATACCACTTAATCAAGGAGTTGGATTAGAGCCCAATTAAAAGGTGCTATGGGGCTTATGTATGTGTTTAACTATTTTCCTGAGCAATGATGAAATCAGGAATCATAAAGCTTTTGCTAAAGCTCCAATTGTTTGAGCAATCTGTTCTATGTACTGCTTGTCATTAAGGATGCAACATGGGAAATCAGAGGCATATTGGCTTTGTAAAGGTTTCAAAAGCTGATTTACTCTTTGCTTTAGCTAGAAAAAGTCAGACAAAACAAAGGGTTTTTTTTCTTTTTTCTTTTTTTTTTTTCCTTTAGCATCTTTTAATAAGAGCTGAGGTTTTTCCTTTTTTCTGATATAATTTCTTTTACAGTCAAATTTCTGCTCTCCTCTGTTCTGGTCTTCTGCCATAAAAAGGCTGAGAAACCTTCCTGTTGTAAACCTCATTTTATGGAGAGATTCAGAGACCAGCCTCACTGTACTTACATTTCCCCTCAAGCCAATTTTGTTTTAGTCCCTCTTCTAAAAGATCAGAATTTAAATATGCTTTACCGTTGGCTCTTTCTTGATAGTCTTAGCCCTGAAATAAATGATAACAAAAATTGAGAGATATTCTATTGTTTAGCATGAGGTACCAGTAGAAAGGTAGAAGACAGTAAAGATGCAAGCTCAAAATGGAGTTTGCAGACTGAAGCAGAGACTGTCTCATCTCAAACAAAAATAAGTTGTACTAGGATTTCTCAAGTCTTCAAATTGGTGCATCAAACTAAAAGTCAACAACTGCTATTTAATCTGTTAGGAACTCAGGGTTTGATAAAAATCTGAAGGGCCACATAATACATATAATTATTAACCTTTAAAAAATTGTATAAACAGAGAAAAATAATGATTCCAACACATCTAAGTAAAATTGGGGGTTTGCATGTCGACCACAAAATATTAATACATAAGTCTGAGAAGAAGGTAAAATCAAACATTTTCACCACATTTGGAAACGGGGAACAAAATTATGTGAACTGCTTATTGGACAAATTCTTTAATCCTTGGGGGAAAAAAAAAAAAACAAACACAAAACCCACTAACTTCATGGAGCTTTAAATATACCTAATTAACAGGATGAGACAGGAACTCTTAAATAACAGGTGCAAACAATTAAGCAATCACTCAGGCTGTTGTGAAAGCTCAAATTTAAATAAGATCCAGCCTGACTCTTTGCAGTATTGTTGAGGAAAAGAGCAAGAAAGAGATGGATCCTTAGAAATGCAATATATGCCCTTTTTAACTGGGACAAGGTTATGCACTTGTTATCTGAAGGAATGGGTGAGGGGCAGGAGAAGACTTGGGGTCCAAGGGGAATCCCAGATACACAGATTGCACTTCTGCATTCTGTCCCACAGTGCCATATAAACATTTCAAGCATGTCCTACATGCCCGTCCAAGTTTAGGAGGAATAACTAAAAAATAATTTCTCAATAAAAGCACAGGAAGAGCAGGTGTGGGAGGAAAAGTGCAGTGGGTGAGCCACAGTCATGAGTCAAGATTTGTTACACAGCCTGGTGGGCATTGCTGGGGGAAATCATCTCTGAGCTGTCCTTGTGGGAAGTGCCCAGGAGCAGGGAGCAGCATCTAAATGAAAAAGTTAATTGATGGACTTGCTATAAGGCAAAACCCCCCACAGTATGCATCTGAAAAGAACTGAAAGCCTTTCATTCTGCATTTAAATTGCAGTTTACAGACTTTATAGTCCCTTTCCTATGCTGCAGCTGTATCTGCTTTTAAAAAAATTATTAAAAGATGCAGAAATTTAATAAAACCAGTTCTTATGAGAATAGTTGAGAAATTCTTGGTAATATACAAATGTACAGGGAGATCACCCAAGTGTGAAAATTAAATTAGGAATAAAAGTTGGGGGAAGGAGGAATAGTTCCAGCTAAAGTTAAGCTAGAAAAATTTTTTAGAATTTTTAAAACGGGAGAATGTATTGTAATCATGAGATTTGGTTGGGTACATTGGTGGGAGAATGAAAAACCAAAACTACAGTAAATTTTTAGTAAAAAAAAAATATCTTCAGGAACCTTCCTTTCAGAAATGACTGGTGTCCTCATGAGGTCATGTCCTCCTGTGCTGTTTTGATGCAGTATTCAATGGCCAGCCTTTGGCTAATTTATGCTGTACAACAAATGTCCTTTGTGTATGAATACCTATTCCTGGAGACCTTCATTTTCCACTACCAAGATGCAAAACTGAACATACAAAACCAGCATGAATGTTTAGGGCCCATGGGGGTCAGCCTTGTGGAAAGGGTGTTCTGAGCAGCCCCCATGAGAGATGCCTCTCTGTGGTATCAATGGAATTCCCTGATTTTGTCCCAGCTCTGGTGGCAATCCCTGGATTTTCCAAGCAACACAAGACTCTGACCTGATTCAGGCCCTGCTTGTAGGAGTCAAAGGGGCTCCTGAGTTATCAGTACATGAGCAGGGCTACCACTTCAGCTGAGGTGGTTTCTTACCATTTTTAACAGACACAAAAAAAGGTTCAGTTTTCCCTAAAATGTTCAGTTGTTCTATCTCAGCTGTGTGCTATTATTATGGAAGGGGAAGATGATATTGGGAAATGAAAACATCTCCCCTACCCATGGATGTTATAAAAACCAGTTCTCTTCTGGTTTTCTGCAGTGCTGCAGATGTATAATGTGAATTTCTGTGATGAATGGCTGTTCTTGAGCCCTCTTCCTTGACTTATGGAAAGGGACTTATGGAAAGGGAGGGCTGATTTCCTCCCTCAGCCTGCTCCTTTCTATATCAGCCCTAGCAGGACTCTGATGCAAAAGCAGCCCCCTGCCCTGAGAGATGCAGTGCTGATTGTGGCTGTGGAGTGGAAGGCAGAAAGCGGAGGGTTGGTGGAACCTGGCACGATGCTCTGTGCCAAGAGAATAAATCACTAAAGCCAACACTGCTGGACAGATTGAGTATTTACTACCAGGGTTCACACCTCAAGCCTGAAAATTCCAGCAAAGGTTTAAATCTGCAGACCAGCTTATCCTGCCACAACACAGAGAGGACATTTAAATATATTTCATTCTTTAAAGGATCAGAGCCTGAATTCCCAACAGCTACAATCACTGCCAGAGAAAACAACTGTGCAGTAGTCAGAGATTAAGACTGAGAAGGTGGCATGCCAGTAAGGGAAGAAAAAGAAAAGGATTCAGAGCTACTTAAAATGGCTTCTTCTTCCACTTGAAACATGTTTATCCTGTTTGTGTTTGGATCTATTTTACAGGAATGCAAATCCGGCCAGAAATCTGGATTCCAATCTGTAAGATATGAATCAGAGCTTTAACCCATTCCTGGAGTAAAACTTCTGTAAATATGACAGCCTATTTACCTCCTAAACACTTTTTTTCTTCATTTAGGCAGATTTAATATAATTATCATAGTTGTAGCAATTAAAGAATGGTAGGTTTTCTCATTTAAAATGCTGATTCCCTTTTAGTGATGGTCATAAGCAAGATTTAGGAGCAAATGCTGGGTACCGTTGTTAGTCTATAGAACAAGAATGCATTATCATACTGAAATTACATAATCATGAGTGCAAGTGTATGACAAATGGCTTGGAATAAATTGTGGGTAGAAACCTCTTCCAAATAAGAAATAACCACTCATAAGTAGCACAGCTAATTGCTTCTATGCCCTACCAATCCCTATGGAATAGATGCATAGGAAAGAATTAAGTAGTTGCATCAGCTGCTCTGAATTCAGAAAATAAAAAAGAAAGCTGAAAATGAGATAGAAGATAAAAACTGAAGTGCCATGAAACCACAAGTGTATATGTGCACAGCATATTGTTTTATTGACTTGACTGTGGTATAGCTGCCTCCTTAGGGTGCTGGTGGATTTAGCATTGCTGGAACTACGTAGCAGCTATGTTATATGAAAGTGATTTTTTTAAAAAAAGTACAAAATTTAATGAAATAAAGTAACATCTCATTTTTTGTGCCAAAGCAGGACTTTTATGCATAGCTTTTCAGTGGGCCACAACAAGGTTTTCCAAATGTGGATTCCAATTTTTTTTGTTCAGAGACGTTTAGTTACCAAAACGTGCCCTGCTTGTCATTCCTGCCTCTGGCTGAGAAAGTCAAGAAAGCATAAGGAGCCTTTCCCTTTGTCACTGCATGCACCCGGTCACACAGCTTTTCCTTGGGACTGTGGCTAATGGCAAGCAGATGACTCTGTAGAACAGGGCAAAAGGATGTCTTAGATATGGAAATATTTAGGATGAACAGTCTAATTGCCAGATATCAGCTTCATACACTGCTTGAGTAGAGAGGTCTGATTGCAATGATAGGAATGGAAAAAACATCAGGTTCCTGTCCAGAGCAAAATACTGATCCCAGGTGAATGTCCAGCCAACAGAGTCTCCTGTGCCAGCTGGACAATGCCAGTAATGGCCATTTCCCAAAAAACAGGACAGACACATGCCAAGATTCAGCCTTTGGCTGTCTCCCTGTAGGGCTAGCCAATTTTTCCACCTGGACACCACATGGTAATATTGGAAATTATAGAGGAAGCTTACAGGAGTCAGCTACCCACAGAAGACTGTCATGTGTGTTTGTTAATTCAGTTTTTAAACCCATAAGCCTCCTATGGCACTATCTAGGACCTGGGATATGTTTGACTGGCTTCCTTGTATATCACTTGTCCATGCTGAAAGAATCACAGATGAATATGAGTAAACAAAAGTGAAAAGTTATCCACTCTTTCTTTTTTGTAATATTGGCTCAAGGAATTTTATGTACAACACTGAAACTTGTAGCTTATTTCGGTCTATAAAGAAAATATATGCAAGGAAGAGATCTGTGCAAGACTCAAAGGTGATTCTGAATTACCCCTAACTTTCATTTCAGCACAATGAATTTCAAGGACACTGAGTTCTGATGAGTTTGGAGATTTCATGAACATAAAATCACATACAAAACCAATTTGACTATTGAGTCTCACCTGGATTACTTTAAAAACCTTATGAAATGGCAAATTTAACATGTTTTGACAACCAGAGTTGTAAAATGAGAAAGATTTAATTGTAGCTGAATATTAGGTTGAAATTCCTGTTAAATCAAGACTGAACAGAAGGTGTCTTTATGTGGTTTCAAGTATTGTTGCCCACACGGTGGATTTTTCTTACTGATATCAGAATACTTTAGGACACTTCATGTTTCAAATGAGATCAATAGACAGAACATACTGGCACAATCTAAGAAATGTGTTTTCAAAATAAATGTCCTGATTAATATTGTTTTAGCCAAAAGATGGGGTCACACTAAAGTCAGATATTGTATCCTTCTATTCTTTGATATTTTGAAGTTTGGGAAGAGGCTGGAAGAGAATAAGTGGAGACAGTGGTGAGCCTTTTAGCCTTGCTTTCTTGCTGTTTAATGGCATTGACTTCAGAGGTGTTGTTCAAGAGAATGTTTGTATTTTCAAATGAGAGAGGCTTGTCTGCTGTGAGATCATTGCCACTGAAAGCAAGTCAGTTGTACAACACCTTTTTAAAAGCCCTTAAGGAAAAAAAATCCCACTCGGAAATTTAACTTAGAGTTTGATTTATACATCAGATAGCAAAAAAAACTATTAACCTTTCAGTGTCTTTATTCTGCCCCAAGTTGTATTTGGTTTAATTGATGGCCTCATTGTGTGTTCTGTGAGTAGTTGGCAGTCTCTTGCTCCTGTACCCAGCTGAAGGAAAGATTTTAAGCCTACATTTGTCAGACAAGCCTACCAGTGCTTGTTTGAGCCTCTTGTGTACAGCTCACATCAGCTAAGATAATCTCTCTAATGTGATGGAAATTACTTCACCTGACAAAATATGCTTTTGGCAAGGTTACCAGAATTAAAAGTGACTGACTGTGAAAATATGAATAGGAGCTGAGGCCATATGTCTCCAGATTGTTTAAGGAACTCACACTGTAAAGAACAAAAAGGATGAACTGCAAGAGGGGCCAGGAAGATGAAGCCAGGCAATTTTAGGCCAGCACTGTGCTGATTTCAGGGGCAGGCACACACCAAAGTGATCAGCTGGAAGCAATACCTGCCTGAACTCAAACACTGTGCTTTCCCCCAGCACTCAGGAGTCCAGAACTCAATGGAAGTGTGTTCTTCTTTGGTGCAGCAGCACCAAGAGAGCTGGTCAAAGCCAGTGCCACTGTGGAAAGCTGTCTCTAGCTGCTCTCATATAAACAGTTTATGAATTCTGGCTGGTTTCACAATTAAAAAATTTTAAAAAAATGGAAAGAACAAGAATAAAAATGGCTTAATGGTTCAGACTTAAATATACAAAATTATATCTAAATGTCAAGTACATCCCTATTGAGATGCAAGTATTAGACATGGGCAAAATGTGGAATTTTCTGCGTTCTCCAAGGACTGCACAGACCACTTTAGTCCCTAATGCTGGCTGTAAAAGCTTTGATAATAACAGGAATCATGGAATTAAAGACTGGTTTTGGTTGGAAAGGACCTTTAAAGGTCATCTAGATCATCCAATCCTCTGTGATGAACACATGATGGTATAATATGTCTGTTGTCTGTTGCTGAAGGCCTGAAAGCCTTGAAAGGTACAAGTTATTCCTGCTCATAGTGCCTTATAGCTGTCCAGAATATGCAATAATCACAGTTCCATGTAGCACGAGAAAAAAACTGGGGAATTATATTTTCCCCCCTCTGGAATTATTGGGAAAAGCTCCAGGGCTTATTTAATTCCTTTTGTTCTGCAATTAGGGTGGTAACCAATCAAGTTCCATAAGACAATTCATGTATGCATTTTTTGGGATATTTTATTTCCATTTATACCTGAGAAGTCAACATATGTGACGATGGTTTAGTGGTTTGATGAATGAGGAAATGTATAGCTCAATGCTTGGCTTTGCAAATCCTATTTATTTAATCTCTTGCCAAGTAATTATTTCATGATCTAACTCCTGAGTAGGTATGTGAGTCAGGAGAACCACAGGTTGTACGTATTTGATATCTATGTAGTGGTTTTGGAGTTAGATGTATAAACCCTCTGAAATGCTGAGTTCTTGTGACTTCCCCTAACGTGGCAGCAAGCCCAGCTCAGTCCCCACTCTCCCAGCAGAGCCTGGCCTCAGTGGCAGGACAAAAGCACAAACAGCTTTTGGCTGATTCAAGTCACCAGCAAATTTCCTGCTGGAAACTGTCTCTGCATTCTGGATGGACATTCCAGTAGAAGCAGCATGCAGTAAATGGCAACAATTCTTGAGAGAGTTTTGCTGGATGTGCCTGAATATTTGGATTTATAGAATTAGATATTTGTTCATTTGACTTAATCTCCCCCCTCTCCCCTTTTGAGTGTGTGGCTAAGAAAGGCAGACAGGAGAGTGATTTTCATCTGATGCTACAAATGCAGAAGCTTTTACAAGAACTACTCTATTAGTCCAGCACGAGGTCCATCTTGTCCAAAATCCTTCCAACAGCTCCAAACAGGGACAGTAAAACAGGGAAAACCATAAATACATTATGTATAGAGTGATTCTTCTCTGCTTCCAATTTCTGCCTGTCAGTGGTTTGGGGATGAGGGAAGACAGATGATGTTTTTGACACTTTGACAAAGGAAATGTAATGTTGACCTACTTCTTCTAATAAGGACTTTGTATTTTCAGCTTGCTTGCAGTTTTGTTGAAAAGTTCAAAGGTTAAAAGTGTATGGAATATTGAAAGTTAGAGCACTGACCTTGAATATAGAGAAAGGAATCCTGCATCCTTACTGATTGTTAATGTAATAGTGTCATGCCTCCTGTTGGTACTGTTAAAAACAAAGCAAATAAACCCTCTTGTCTCAAAGAGCACAGAGTGCATAATTCCTGGTGTTTATATTTTATAACAGATGCCTCTAAGTTCCCTTATTAATATGCTGAAATAAGTGAATAATAGATATTTTTTAAGTCTTCTATAGCCACAAGTCATGTACACAGGCAGGTTCTGGATCTTATTTAGCAGACAATTTTTGATATAGTTCAACCAGAATCACCTGTTTGCTGTCCAGATTTCTGGACTTGTTTCTGTAACACTTGCATGATTTTTCCAATGAGATGCTGAGAACTCTCTGATTCTCTGAGTGTGTTTGAATGTAGCATAAATTGGTTACACTTATCTTATATTAGGAATTGCATAATGTTTTGTAGACCTAGGACAATAACTGTGCTAATATTATCTATTAATCATTCTGCAGTAGCTCCAAGGTACATCCATAGAAGACCAGAGCTTTTTTCCTGCTACACAATGCAAAGATTTAGAGAAAACTTTGAAAATCTGATTTTTTAAAGCACAAACAGTGTTTAGCATTTGTCTTCTTGTGGCTGCATCATATTTTAAACTGCAAAGGAATATATTTTCAAGTATTTTAATGCTGTCTTATTATTTCCTATTTCTATATCTCTTTCTGCGGGGCTTTTTCATCTTTTTGCTGTCTGACACAATAACTACTGTTTCATTTTAAAGATGAAACTAGTGGGATCATAAGTATCAGTACTTTTTCTGGAGTAGTGCTATTGGATGCTAAATTTTATTTGCTTACCAAATAGGTGCAGACTGGCACATTTTGTGCATTCAACCTCTGTTTTTACTTTGATCCCAAGACTCAGTCCTGCTCAGGAGTCTTATCTTCCTTGCTACTCTGTTGTTTCTTGCACTGAATGGATTTTCGGGTTGTTGAGGCAGAGGCATGGAAAGATGGTGTTGAACATGTGTGATTTAGAGCATCTGTCATTCTTTTCAGTTCTGCTTCTGTCCTCTTTTATAAAGTAGAGGCTTGTGATGAACACACATCAGTAAGAAAGCATACATGTAAGAATGTGTATTTTTGTTACTCTTCAAGTATGAAGTACAAATGAAGCTGATGTGACATGATTATCTGAATTTCAGTCTGCGTAATAAACAATTTGTCAAATGTTTACACTGGATTGAAACTGAAGTATTATCTGCCCTACGAAGACATGAAAGAATGCATATTTTTGTAAAGGAACTGTAAAGTAGGTGTGAATCAAAGGGACTTCATAGCATTATATTTCTGTTTGATAGTGCTACAGCAGTAAACAGTAAAACCAGCAGATGGGTATAAGTATCAGTGTGATTTTCTGAGGTTGTAATCCTGAAAAATTAAACCATCAAACAAAGAGAAATTTTTCATGAGATTTCTGTATATCTATAAACAGCTCTTAAAATAACACAATTTATAGTTTAGATCGGGGATTTAACGCAACAGAAATATACAGATCAAAATAATTCACTATAGTCTAGATTAAAATAGTGGGGAGCTGTGAGTGCTTCTGCAGCATTTACCTTGTCCCTTCACTTGTTAAACAAATTTAAATTCCGATTTCTTATGGTGTACTTGGACTAACAGGAATGTGTTTTTTGTTTCTTTATGTTAAGAAGTCTGTTACAAAGCTGCTGATGTTTCTTGAGCATGCAGAAAACAGCTCTATCACCTTTGCAACTTTAAAATGCACAGCCCCATTCACTGTAAGGGAATAAACTCTTGAAGTGTGCACAAAACGATGCAGCCTTGTGAGCTCTTAGGGAGGGAGGGAGGGAGGGAAGAAGCCTTGGAGCTTCGCTGAGCATTTGCTTTCTCCCCTGCTGCAGCATCCATCCCTCAGAGCAGAGGCTGCTCTCTGAGGTGAGGGAGGAAAGGTGACTTGGCCATCTGCCGCCGCTGACACAGCATAATTAGCCCAGCTAATGAACTGTCACAGGATGACAAACTCGATATGTAATGGCCACAGCAACTGCTGAGGCTTTTCCAGCAGGTTAATTGCTGAAGGAACCTGGCTTTTGGAATGTTCCTTGGCCAGGGCGATGAGATCTGGCCAGACACTGATTATTCCTGTCCCATTAACGTGTCTGTCAACCCTTGTGCCCTGGTGAAAGCAACGCCCTCCTGGCAGGGCCAGGTTAGAGCTGAACATCTCAGCATCCTCTGGGTGCTGCTCCCGGCTGCCCTTGGCACCAGAGGCCGGAGGGGAGCAGCGCCTGTCCCCACTCTCAGGGGCCACCAGCACCCAGGCAGATCCTGGCTCAGGAAGGGCTCCCAGGGAGGATGTGCAGCCTCACCTGCCGGGACTGAGGGGATGTGGATGTGTCTGACAGATCTGTGAGTGAAATGTGCTGCCCTAATGTTGTGCTGATACGTAGGAAAGTGTTATTGCTCGTGTCCCAGGGATCGCACATTCAGCTGCTTGAAAAGGATTTTGAGAAAAGAGCATCTCTGAGATGGAAATACGAAGCATTCTTCCAGCTGGAATTTTTATTAATCAAAATAAAAAATGTTACATTGGAAAAAGAAAAGGCATCTATATATACTCCATTTTAATCATATACTGAGCAAAGGTTAGATAGTGATTTGCTTTGAATATGGAATTCTGAACTAAGGTATCTTCACCTAGGAATAAAAAGCATGTTTTGCCAGAAGTTTTGGTCTCCTCTTTTGGGGTAGCCATTTTTTAGCAAATTGACTTAATTTAAGTGGTAGCAAATATTAATGGTGTATTCAGACATTTTAAAGAAATAAAAATCAAATCCTCCTTTGAAAATTGCACAGTGAAATCAGTGGAGATTAATTCATAAGAATCAATCCGGCCCAATGAATCCTCAGAGAATAAGTATTCAAAAAGAATATCCCAATAACCTTAAGTTAAATAGATCTTGGCACAAAATTAAATTTTAATTTTGTAATAAATTTTATTATATTCTTGGTCCTGAATTGAAATGAACAATTAAAAAATATTTTTTACCAAATAAATTTAAACTATTGAGGGAGATCAATTAAAATATTTTTGTATTCTAATAATAAAATATTTAATTATGTTTTTTTTCTTTTCAGGACTTATTTTAAAACAATAAGTTGCTCTTTTGTGTGTAAATAATTAAAAAGGAGAAATGAAAATGTAGGTTTTTAAAGTACTCCTTTTATCTACTGAATGCAATTTCAACAGGATTAACATTAAAGTTTGAATACATATTTTGTTAAAATAACAACCTTTTGATTAGGTTGGGTTTTCTTTTAACTTTTAGAGGTTTCATGCTTGTATATTATTATATAAACCAGCCAGGTCTGAGCTCTATTTTAGGGCTTTTATTTTTGTTTATAGAATCTGTCAAAAAAACCTGGCTGTAAATTCACATTTTTTGAAACACGACAATTATTTTAGGAACATTGACCTCGGAGATAACGGGCCAAGTTTCCAGCTGATGTCAACTAATGTCACTTCATGAAAGACAAAGCCTCTGACCCAAAATTGATTAGGGCTGTGTATCCTGGAATTTCAAATAAATGTTAGTGGGTTTTCTGATGAAACGTCTTTATTCCTTGAGAGCTGGTTGTAATTCATATAAATATACACTCTAGTCACAAAAATGAAGTGATTGATTTGGTATGGGAGGGTTGTTACAGTAAAAAATGTCACAGGCTCTGTTCTCCAAGCAAAAGGAGCTCTGTGCTGCTGCAGAGGGTCCCAGCCCTGCTCCATGGAGCCCTTGGTGTGCGGGGAGCCAGCAGGGCACAGGGAGCTGGCAAAAAAACATTAAAACATAAATAAATTACTCCCCTTTTGCCTCTAAGCAATTGCTGCAGTTGTCACAGGCTTATTTACAAAGAGTAAAGGGGAAGAATGTCCATGAGCCTGTGTGTCAGCAGTGCTGGCTGGAAAATCTGAGCAATTCTGTACTTTAAGGACACCTTTGCTTATGCTGATGAGATTTCACTTTCTAACACTGGAATTCCACACTGAAATTGCTGTATTTGCTGTTAGGTAACTCAAACTTCTTAATGAAAATTAAGATCTGTTAAATCCCCTGATTTCTCTGTGCATCATTGTAGAATGAGGCCGCAAGAGGCTTCATTTATAAATGAGCTTTTTTTTCCTCCCATGGAAGACTTTGTCAGCAGTTTTAAGGATGCCTATAAACACAAAATGGATCTTTACCTAATGAGTTACCTTCCTCCTTGTCCTTTGTTTTCTGCATTGACTATCTAACTTTTAAAGAAGTTGTTTCTACCACTGGGTAAACATTTGTCATATCAGATTGATAAGCCATCCAACAGTTATCTTTGTTATTGCTAATTTTTATTGCTATTGTTCAATTGTTATTTATGTTACCAATTTGTTTTTTACTTTTGAGAGTTTTGCCCCAATTTGACTTCCCTGAGTAATGCCAGGGGAAAAAAAAACAAGGAGTAGGTTGGGTGAATAAAATCAAACCTTTTTATAGAAAATATGATTATTCATGGTCACCAGTCACCAGTCTCAGTATCCAGAAAAGATGGGTGTTCAAATGTACACTTTGAGATTCCAGTGGACCCTAAATAAAGATTATCATCAGTGGAGCTCTGTTCTCAACATGTGCAGTTTCCACATACAGATGTGGGCAGAGCCAATTGTTTTCATTATATCCATTTCCTCTGTATTGAAGAACTTGACATTATCTTCTGCATTTGCATCTTCCCTGCTGTTGTTAGCAGGGTTCTGTGAGGACTGGATGCTGTGAATCATTAGTTGACCTACTTTTTATCAGCTTTTATCTGGTGCCTTCTGGCTCCTTTAGAATATGAGCTTTCCTCTCTGTGTTCTTCTCTCACTCTTTCTCTGTGCTTAGTTTTCAAAGATGTTTTCCTCCAAAATATTAGTGGGAACCAGAGGCACAACAACATCAAAGTTAGCATATATTTATTTCTTAGTTTCTCCATTTATACTTGCCCTTAGGTAGTATTTCAAAATGAGGAGTTGATAATTATAAGAGATCTTATAAGGAGAATATCATAAGGTGAGTTACTTGGGAAATGCTTTGTGCTTTAATTGCTGCCTTCATGGAGAGAATCACCAGTGCAGACCTAGGGCTCAGGTCATGTTGACTCTGTAGTCTAGGGCTGATGGATGCTTAGGTAGAGACCAGTCTTTGTAAGCTGCTGATGTTTGAAAAAGCTTCTGCTCTGCAATAAATAATTCTGTTGCTATAATCTGTTAATATTGTTAGCAAAGCTCATATGTGTCTCTGTCCAACACATCCCATCACAAGAACTTGCTATCAGCATTTCTTACCTTTTTTAAACTTGTCACTCAGTATGAAAATTGCATTGTCAGGTATCTGCCCAAGGCTGTATTTTTTCTGTGTCAGCCAGAATGATTCAGCTATCTCAGGGAATGAATTTAGTTGAAAATATGTTTTCTCCTCCTTGGATATATAGATTGAGACCGGCTAGGACCTATATATTTAAGTAGACACTAGAAACTTTGCTAAAATGTTCCTCTGATAGCCAAGAAGTGCCTTCTCCTGACTTCATTAGAGAAAAAATTGTTTAATTTTGTTGAATTATGACTAGTGGGGAAAATAAAATTGGTACATACTAGTGTTCAAGCAGACTACACAGACCTTGTTCCAGCCCAAGGCACCAGGAGCAGGGAACATGGTTCCCCTGCTTTATGTAATGTGAAATGAGGTGTCAGTGGGAGAAAATAATGGAGAGAGACTTGGTTATGTGGAAAATAGTAAAACTGAAAGGTGGTGAGAGAGAATAGTTGT